>CAUG01000457.1:60215-70604 GCA_000442785.1 Papiliotrema flavescens NRRL Y-50378
GGAGAGTCCCGAGAGCCACTCGAGCTTTGCTAGTGGACAGAGTTCGGACAGAACGCTGGATGTGCTCATTGCGGAGGACAACCCGATCTCGCAAAAGGTGAGTTGAAGAACGGGTTGAAGGATAACGGCGAAGCTAACGCTAGATCCTCGAAACTTTGCTCACGAGAATGGGATGCCGGTGTATCTGTGTCGAGGACGGCCCACAGGCCCTCGCTGCGACCATGGGCAGTATCCGTGAGTCGAATGAGGCCATGACGGCACGTCCCAGGCTGATTTACAGGCTTTGATGTGATCATCTGTGATATTCACATGCCGGTCGTCTCGGGCGAGCAAGTCGCAAGGATGATTCGCTCCACGAACAATCACAACCAAAACACTCCGAGTGCGTCCTGAAAAGCTTTGCCCCCTCAAGCGCTGATCATCAGTCATCGCAGCGACATCATACGATGAGAACCAGGAAGTGACCGAGGAAGGGACGCTATTCTCGGCCGTGCTAGGCAAGCCTGTCACCAAGCCCGATCTCATCAAATGCCTAGCCAAGCTAGGCTTCATCCTCTCCTCCTCTGCTGGCTTGACCTCGACTACCGACGCCGTGTCAGTAGCCGCCCAGGCATAAATCTATCTTTGTCCACTACTCCACCACCGCGGCGCTACAATTCCGCCCCCATACGCTCGAATGTACGACTTGCACTGTACGAACACGGCATTCCCCCTCATTCTTACAATCCCGCACGACACCGACCGAATATGCCCCTCATGTTGATATCTCGCGTCCTCGCCTCGAGTCCTGGGCACGCAGAGTGCAGAATCTGAAATGTGTATAATAAACCCCTGTTGTTATAGTTCATAGCTCTCCCGCAAATCCCAGTCTGGTCTAATGCTTGATGTGCGCTCTCGCGGCGGATCTCGATCTATAGGCATGCATGCATTGATGATGATGGTACAAGGAGCGCTCGGAGGTACAGTCATACGGTACAAAGGGCACGCAGCATAGTGACGGGAAGCAAGCGTGCACGGGCACAAAGGGCTCCGGCGCAGGGGGCGAGCGGGGCCACGAAAGGCGGTAAAAGGTGATCAGAAGGAGGAAGCGCGTTATCCGAATCGGTTGCCCTTGGACAGGAGCACACTGCCCGATTTCGAAGACGGTGTGCTGCTCTGTCGGGGAGGAGGGCGGTTGGGCACGACCCGCGTAGCGGTCGGCCCGCTATTCTGCCGCGAGACAACGGAGACACCGGCCACACCGGCCATTCGGCGGGTCGTCTGCGACTCGTCCTGCACGTATTTGGCGTATGAGTCGGTGCTCCTCTGCGCGGACAGACGGCGTGACTTGGCCTGTGGCTTCAGCATATATTCGTCTCAAATTGGTTGCATGGCCTACCGGTTCGTCGAGGCTGATGGACGCCGACTTGCGCATCGACCTGGCGATGCTGAACTGGCTCTCTTCTTCTTCCTCTCCGGCGTCCTCTGGGAGCTCATCATCGAGGTCCATCAACGAGTCTTGTCGCGATGGCCGACGCAGAGCTTCCTCGAGATCAGAGTCGGCTCGAGACAGGTCTTTCTGCGCGCGTGAGCAATGCCCTTTATGGCCGACTCCGAAAGCGGACTCACGCCTCGGTTCTTCTCCGCTCGCTCCCTCAGTAAGAGCCACAGCGGTTTGCTGGACTCGACAAAGCTGTCCTCGAGAGGTGGCAAATCTTTCGGGACGCTCTCGGGCTCGTCATCCGTCTCCACGTCACTTTCCAGGTCTTGCTCATACAGCTGCTTGAACGCGTTCTCCTCGCCATCTGGATCGTCAGTATAGGCTGAGCCAATCTTGCAAGGACGTACCTAGTTTGTCCAGCCCGTCAGCCTTTTCAAGGCGCCTCTTCTTCCGCTCCTTCTTGCTCCACTTCCGCCTCTTCCCGCCCTCCTCGTCATCCTCCTCATCGGAGAAGAAATCCTGACCCCGCTTCTTCGTCCGATGTTGACCCTCGATGATCTTCCTCGCCTCGGCTTCGCGCTTGGCGTCATCGGCCTGCTCAATCTCTCGAAGCTTGGCAGCCGCCAACTCGTCCTGCTTCTTCTTCTCCTCCTCCGCGACCACATGATCGTCGACCAAATCCGGGAGATACCCTTCATCGTCACCGTCCTCGTCCTCTTCCTCGCCCCCACCGACAGGACCCCAGCCCATGTCGTCATCGCTTTCTTCCGCTTGAGCGTCAACGAGATTTGACTTCTTTGCTGCTTCCTTGCGTTCTTTCCGCTGCTGAGCCAACATCATCCGCTCGAACGCGGTCGGCGCGGCTTTCCGGGGTGTGCTGTGCTCTTGCTCCGCGCGGTCTTCCTCCTCGAGATCTGCCAGTTCATCTGCCTCCTCATCGCCGCGGCGTCGCAGTCGAGTAAGCTGATGCTGAGTTTGTCGGGTGGGGCTTGAGGGGTGGTTGTCCGTCGAGTTGGGGTCCTTCTCGGTAGACGAAGGGGCAATCTCGTCGGGGCTCTCCGCAATGCCAGGCATGCTCGGAACGAGAAGATCGCTCGCTCCAGCGAGAAGCTGTCGAGTTTTGGCCCACTGCGACTCGACACTACCGCTCGAGGCGTCGGCCGGCTTGGTCTGAGTGAAATATCTGCAGATAAGCGGCACTCCCTCGAGCGTCTCAATCGACTCACCCAGCCTCGTTGATGTACAACTCCTTCTTCTGCGACTGCAGCGCCTGTGACTGCAGCGCGCCTTCCGCTTCGCCAGCGATGAGGGCGTTGTCTCGCGCAGCTTGGGTGTCGGAAATGTTTACACCAGGCAACATTGCGTCGGTGGGTATCAAGCCAATTGGCTCCTGAGCCCGCAGGCCTGCGAATGCGTCCTGTGTGTCAAATGGGCTGCTGAGGCCGTACAAGCCGCTGAACTCACCACCTCGGCACTTCCGCCGTTGAGCTGGGTAGGTTCAAACAGCTGCGAGAAGCCTACATCGCCGCTTCCGCCGAAGCCGCCAAGGTCAATCTCGTCTCCGAAATCGAGATCCACGGTGGCCGCGGGGGCCACCACGGCCGGCGCCGGAGCCGTAAATGGAGCAATCCGAACGGCCCGAGGTGTGGCCTCTTCACCGTCCGAGTCATCAGCGATTCTGTTGGACGCTCTGGGTTTTCGCCTGACGATTGCCACCTCTTCCTCCTCCTCCTTGGCATCCTCAGATCCGTCTGCACCTGTTTTGTCCTTCGACGCGATGCCCTCTTCGTCCGCTTCCAGATCATGCACCTGGTCGTCGTCGTCGTCGTCGTCGTCCTCATCTTCCGCCTCATCCTCCTCCCCGCTGTACTCCATGACGTCCTCGGCCGCGTCATCGCCGTCCTCCTCATCGCCATCGGGGTTGAAGTCCCCATCTTTTGCATCACTGTCCTCCTCTTCTTGGGGCTCATGCTTCTCAGTCGCAGCGATCATCGCTTCGAGATCCTGCTCGGTCCGCGCAGGCATCTGCCGTACACGCCCATACTCCTCTTCCTTCTTCTTACGCCATGCCCTCGCCTGCTCGGCGTGCTTTTCCCGAACGAGCGCCTCGAGCTGCTCCGCCGTCATTGGATTTTGCCGTCCGTGCTTCATACCCGCCGGAACCGCTCCGCCATTCGCATTTTTCATGCCAGCGTGATCCCACGCCTTCCCCGCAAAGTCGACGTACGTCTCAGAAGCGGCTTCTTTCGCCTTGATCGCCTTGCCAGCGTGTCGCAACAACGTCTGTCGCTGCTTAGACAGCCCCGGGGACGCCTTCGAAAAGTCGCGCTCGAGCACCGCTTTCGCGTCGGGGAATCGCTTCTTGCCGGATTCGACCTTTACATGGGCCTTGTCGTGCGACGGACCGGCTTTCGGCGCAGGAGCCTCGATTTCCAGGTCGTCGTCGGACTCAGGCTGCGTGCGCTTAGCTTGCTGAAGGGCCAGCCGCTTCCTTTCTGCGAGTCGTCGGGCCTGAGCAGCCGTTTCAGCGGCCTTGCGTTGCGCATTGAGCGCATCGTCGAAGGTGAGCAGGTCATCGTCGCCGTCGTCTGCGTCATCGCCGTTGTTGCGCGACGCACCCTCGCTTCGCGACGACGTCTTGGCGATATGTGTGGTGGGCGAGGAAGTGAGCTCGATGCTAGCCGCCGAGTCCGCAACCCCTAAGTCAGATTTGACCTTGGTATGCGACTTCGATCGAGGGATGATGATTTCGCCATCCGGCGTCCTGTGCGCGGGACTAGTCGTAGGCGAAGAATCCCGACCGAATGTAAGGCCTGGCCTACATCGTCAGCTGCAGATCTAGGCAAACGCAGGCGTCTCACTTCGGGCGCGATCCAGATGCGATCGCCGTCGCAGGGGCAGAATTTCTGGCTGACTGTACAGCATTGGCAGCCTGGAGCAACCACGATGATATCGGCTTGTAATCCTTCTGCTCCTTGCGTACATCGACCGTGCGGTCTGAATCATCAGTCTCTCTGATCGAGCGGCAGATCCTTCGACTAACTTCGTTTTGTCTCTGCGATGCCCCGGTGCATTTCCTTCTTGTCTTTCTGGTTGAGACCCTGCGGGTCAGTGCTGCGCCTCTTGATCTGCGAGGAGCCTACCCTTATCTTGGCACCTTTAGTTTTCTTGCCGTCACGTCGGCTTTCATCTTCGTATTGATCGACCGATTCCGAGACACTGGGTGATCTTGCGTTCACTTCCTGGGCCTCCACTTCCGCATCTTCCTCCTCCAGATCCTTGAAGAAGTCATCCATTGGTGGCAGGTCGTCCTCCTCGTCTGACTCCCTGTCGTTCTGCTTGTCGACTTCAGACCGTTTCTGCTGGGAACGGGCCGAGGGGGAGGGCGACGAAGGTCTCGTCCGATCGCCAGACAGAGTGGGCGCAGGAGAGCTGTGTAAAGCAGACGGCGAGATCGGTTGAATGGTTCTATCCGCGTCGTCCTCCTCCTCTTCATCATAGTCGACAACTCGCTTGCGCCCGGTTCGTCGGGCGATCCCGCTCCTGCGAACAGGAAGAGTCTCATCCTCCGTCGTGCTGCTCCTCCGACCGGGCAGCGCCAAATGTGCGGGAGGCGACGACAGCTGCGAGGCTGGCAAGTCGGTGAGTGACGACGAGCCGAAACCGAGTTTACGGTCGAGCGGGACTTCGAGTTGTTTTGGCGGGATGTTCTCCTTCTCGGCCGCCAGCTCTTGTACTTCCTCGCCTCGTGCGACCCGTCGCATCCTCTCCATCTCCTTTTTGATCGCCTCCATATCCTCCTCATCGTCCTCGCCATCTTCAGATTCTGCCGTCCTAGACGCAGTCGCGCGCCTACTGGGCGAACCGAAGCTCGTGAGGCGCGGTCGAGGAACAACGGGCTCGGATGACGGAGCCGCCGCCGACATCTCAGTGCCATCAGACCCCAAGCTGGCTAATGTCTGCTTCCATGACGTGCTGTTGCCCGAGAAGCGGTCGAGCAGGACTTTCGACGGCGATTCGGTGGGGACGGCGAGCAGTGTGGTCTGCGGCTCGTTAGAGGGCGTTGCAGCTCGCTTGCGTCCATATGTCCGACGAGGTGGCTGTTTCGACGCATCCTCATGCGGTAGTGAATGATTCGCGGCGAGAGCAGATGACATGGCTGACGGCTGCGTGGCGTCGACAATCTGGTCCGATCGACGTCTGCAGTACGCGTGATGTAGACTCGGCTTGATCGCACACGATCTTCGTTCGCGTGAGCAGCGGAGCAAGCTCGAGAAAGGTTGAGCACACGGATAGCGAGTATTACAAGACCACAGCCAAGATCGAAGGGATCAGTGAGGGTGAGATTTGATGCAGATGATGATCTTGGTCGGGACATGAAATCACGTCGACGGGTACGAGTAAACGCGTATTCGCACCGACGCGTCGAATGCTTGGTATTCATCACGTGACCTATCGCTCGTTGTCCCATGTCCTTCAACTTCTCTCTGCACACCAGTAGTGTCCCCAGACGAGATCATGACGCGCGGAACGAGGCTTAGCAGCTCATTGTAGCTCGTCAGATAACTCATGATTCAAGCTTGCAATCTCACACGTGATTTGAACCTGCGTCGTGTCAACCGCCTTCATCTCTTCGGGGCCACTTTGGCTGGTCTTTTCCCACTATCGCCGTGTAACATACCCCTTACCTGTTCCGTCCTCCGCCCCACAGGCTGACTGACAGCCGTCCTTGACCAAGTCGCGGTGATGGTCCTGGACATGACTGACATTGGCAGAGCCATTTGCCACCGAGGATGACCGGCTATAGGGCGCACGTGGCATTCGCTAACGATCTGGGAATGAGCGTCATGGCCGATAACAACAATACCCAGAACCGGTGCTATATCCATGAAGGAGAATTACACTTGCACTCCTCTTGTCAGCCTACTGTACTTGACTAAGCGGCTCCGTACAAGGCCCCACCACCATCTGCCGTCAGCATGCCCCCTCCTCAGCCGCCAACTCAAGGGGAGTCATCCAGAGGTCTCGCATCTCCCACGCCAAGAGCCGACGACGAAACGTCCCGGCAAAAGATATTGGTGCTTGGCTGGCGCAAGTGAGCTCATTTAGGGTGGGAATGTATACGAAAAGCTAACTGTCAGAGCGGGCAAATCATCATGCATCAAGACGGTCTTCCAAGACGTCCCCGTTGCCGATGTGCCTTACTTTGACTCGACGCAAAAGGTCGAGAAGATACCATATGAGTGAGTCTGTGCGGCCGTTCTTTCGACAGAACGCTTTGCTGAGCTGCAGCACAATTGTCCCGCTCGAAATATGGGACACGCCTTCAAGCTACGACATTGAGCAGCTTGAGATCCCGGTCAGCTCCTTCTCGACCATCGTGTACGTGATGGACATGCAGGTGAGTGATGCCTCCGACGTCGTTGGTCCACCGCTGATCTTCTAGCAAGACGACTCATATCATGACGCCATCATCCCGTTCGTCAAAGTCATGATCAAGGCGCACCTAGCCAACCCAAACATCAAATTCGCCGTCTTCATACACAAAGCAGAGGTTCTGTCTGAGGACTATCGAGCGGGTACGTGTGCTGCATCGGTGCTTGGACATTTCTTTACAGCCAGAAAACTACGCCGAAGTGCAACGAGCAATCGCTGAGGAGCTCGAAGACTTCCAATATGGCAACAATCAGCACCTTGCGCCGAATGTCAACTTTTCGGACCCATCAGTCACCAACAACCTGATCAATTCGCTGCAAAACGAGGTCCGGTTCGACATGACGAGTGTGCACGATGTATCGTTGCGAGAGGCTTGGAGTAAGGTCATCCAAGGTGTAATGGAGATGCTCCCGGCAGTGGAGCAATTGCTGGTCAACTTCACCGGTGTATGTAACGGTTATTCGGTAAAGCACTTTAGCTGACGAGAAGACATCGGGCATGGATAACTCCTACCTGTTCGACCTCGGCTCGAAGGTGGTCGTAGCCGCAGACAATAGGGGAAGGAATGATGCTACGCTGGAGCTGGTCACGGAGTATCTTTCCCGGTTCTTACAATTTCGCGAACTCTACAAGTGGGTCTGAGCGTCTGAGCGTCTAATTAGAGGCAGGATGCTGACCCGGTAGACCGTTAGGGAAACGAAAGACCGAAAATGAGGCGAATGAGGAGGAGGAGCTCGGTGCGAATGGCGATTCTGGCGGTGATGCCGATGCCGAAGAGGAGTGGGACGAAGGCGGAGGCGGATGGTGGGATGACGAAGATCCGGATGCGCCATGGATGACGCAGTCAACGCGACTGATGCCGAACACGACGCTAGCACTATGGCAGTTCACACCGTGAGTTCCCTGCTGGCCCGTTCCGCTTGAACAGTGTCCAACCACTTATTTTAGGCACCTCGCCTTGGTCGTCCTGTTGCGAACGGATACTTGGCAGGCACGGCGCGGAATGATCGAATACAACCTCACATTCTTGCGGCAAGGTATACGTCGGATCCTCATGGAGATGGAGGGATGAGACTTGGCGATCTGCGTCGGGAAAGGAGAAGCGAAAATGCTGGCGCACGTCGGCACAAGAATGAGAGAAGAGAAAGCAAAGAAGAATCGGCTACTGTACCGACGATGTCGGGCCTATCTCCAGCATGCTCGATGCATATCACCTGGTATAGCTAGCCTTCTCGGTGGATCCACCCAGGATTGCATCACCCATGCCGGCGTCCTGGCTCCGTTGCCTATTCGATGCGCCATCGTCTGGCCGATCCAGTTCCATTTGTTCCCGCTCTATGACCACCACAGTGACTTCGTCGTTCACCTCCCGTCTCTCGAGACTTGTGGGTCGTCCTCCCCTCGATTCACTGCGTAGCAGGAGTTGGCTGTTGCGATTGTCGCCGTACTTCGGCAGACTCTCCCCGACGATTTGCTCGTCCTCGACGTCGACCGTGCCTTGTCCCCGCCCACCGATTGCGTCAATGTAGAGTGGCAGTCGAGGCGAGATCCAGGGAGGCAGGAGTCCCGTCGTGGAGACTGGTCGCGATGGCGAGCGCTGTCTGCGATAGTAGCAGGCGTGAATGAAGAATACTTGGCGCAGAAGCAAACATGTGAAGATGGTGACTCTGCGCGTCAGCCATACTGACAAGATGATGGATCTCGCCGTACAGTAAGAGGAAGCCCGCGTGGGCGACTATCAGCGAGGTCTTGAGCGCTTGTCGCTGTCTGTCTGCATCTCCAGACGTAGGCGACGCGTCGCCCCGCCTCCAATTGGCATATCCCTTGACGCCGAAGATCACCCAGCCAGCGATCGTGCCAGACCAGCAGAGAGCGACGGTCAGAAAGTAGCTGAAGTCCTTGGGATTCGCCTTGACAATCGTTAAGAAGGCGGGTCTACCATCAGTCACCGGGGTTGGTTCGGGACAAGATCGCTCCGTGGGTGCTGGTGCCGCCGAAGGTGGGCGCGACGCGTGCGGCGAGCGATCTGTCGTCGTGGTTCTCACATGGTCCGACGAGGGTGCGCGAGAGAAGACCCCGCAAAGCCGTGGTTGGCGCATGTCGGCGATGAGAGAATTTCGGGCCGTCTGTCCTTGATATGGCTCGATACGGTGAAGGTGATAGCTGCATAAGACAAAGACGAATGCGACTAGGGGTCTGGGACGCTCGACTCCCGGTTGCGGACTTGACTACAGGATGGTCAATGATCGGGGCGACCACTGTCGCTGCGCAACCTGCGGTCGCCAGGCCAAGGGACCTCCAGACGATTATAGAGTCATCCCGGTTACTCGGTGTTTTTAGGCGTCAATGGGTTACGTCAATCACCTTTCATATCGTATCAGGGCGCAGCAGCTGCGGTTGCCGGCCCAGAGCGACACCAGTCTCGTAGGGTACGCCATCACTGGAGATACTGTGAGTGTGTGGGGTCGTTGTAAGTCGCACGCAGAGCTCCGGAGCCACACCAGTTCAGAGATCACCACAATCGTGAAGGGCCGAGAGGAGCGTGCAGGGCCGTTTGCGCATCAGGCTGGTTGATGAAGCTGATCGCTCAAATCGGCAGTGATGCCGGTGGGCATTATCATGGCAAGTGTCCTCATTATCACATGCCATCCTTGTTGTGGCGCCACCTCGCTCTGTTCTCGCCAGCGAGTGGTCGGACATCAGGAGGGCAAGTGAAACAGAGCGAATGATGACGAGGTGTTGTTGGCTTTGCTCATGTATTCGGCAGAGCCGAGCACGTCCTCTCACGATTCCCCCGGACACCATATGTTCGTGAATAGCCTATGTGCGTACTTACAGTGTCATAAGACCTCGTGCCAGACGCTTTACCTCGTCAAAGTCCATTGCGCTGAGAGTTTTCGCTTAATCACGCCTCGGCCCCACACCAAAGACACCCTCGGACAGCCTCAAGGACGTGCCAGCCACTCGCTGTGGATCTCATAGCTTGTTGTCGTCACTTGTGACTGACGTGTACCCCTGGCCGCGCGATGACCATATATGGCGATGTGAATGCCCAGAGAGGTAGCCAGAGAGGTAGCCTTCCGATCCGACGTTGGTCTCCGCTCGCCCCACTCTCGACAAAGGTAAGTGACGTCAACAACCCTCAATGACTGGATGCCCCCTCGAAACGGCGATCGCAACCGATTGTCCCTGGAAGGCGGTCAGACGTAGCTTGATGACGCTCATCTCCACAGGCTCAAAGAGTCGCTCCATCAGCGAAGGGCATGCTCCACGGCGAAGGCTTGTTGCACGTTTGCCTCGCTTGACATGCACCATTTGTAGCGATATATCACAGACCCCAGACGAATGTGAGTGTGTGTGAGACACAGCTCCCATTTGCCACTCGCAATCCTCACTCTGAGGAGTGGCCCCTCAACATGTCCTCGAATACACCTTCGAACAAGCCCAACTCATTCAGCTCGGGTCAATTATATCTTTCAAATTCTTGCGGTCGTGTTTTCAAGGTGTTTGAAGGGAGCCACGTGACAGTGCGG
>CAUG01000458.1:5531-18938 GCA_000442785.1 Papiliotrema flavescens NRRL Y-50378
TCTCTCCTTCTGTCTCCTCCGCTATCCTATGTCCAACGGCACGACGCAGATCACCATCACCACCACCATCATCATCACTCGTCCCGGCACGGGAGGAGGCGGTCGAAGCACCATGAGGAGGTCATGGCCGACTTCCAGTCAGTATCGGACCTGCCGGGCGGGAGTATGGATGTGCACGTGAGGGTGCACAGCGTCGAGCAATTCTGGTCTGGTGCGTAGATCGCCACTGTGCTGATCTTTAAAGGAGCTGATTCACAGAGATCGAGGCTGTGCTGATTGTGCCGGATGACTGCACCCTCAATCAGCTCGATAACACGCTGCGGATGTTCGTGACGTTCTGTGCAGCCTATCATGGTATGCTCTCCTGGTCTAAGCGGAGAACAGGCTATTACTTACGCCTCAGACGAGTATCTTGGATCCGCGTACGACATGTACCACGCGATCGATCTTTTACTGAACTGCGAACTGTACACATTCCATAATGAAAGGATGGTGGGAATCATGATGGCCGATTCGCAAGAGGTATGGGCGCATGATCAATCTCCTGGACCGACATATCTCACGAGCAGAACACCAACCCCCATGAGCTGTATATCCTATACCACATTGTCTTGTACTACGGTCAGCGGCACAACTCGCTGTTCCGGTCTCATCGGAAATGGCGAAAGCTGCTGCCGACGCTGGCGGAGGTTGTCAATGTCGAGGTGGACGAGGTGGGCTCGGCGCCCTTTCTCCTTGTCTCGCGCTCATGCCAGACCTTTGTGCTCGGCCTACCGCCCATCGAGTCCCGGCTTCGGCTGCCAGCCACAGATCTCATGTACGAAGTCTGTCGCGTGCAAAAGCTGTCCCCGGCGGAGCTGGCACACTGCGACGACCAGTTCATCGATCACCTTTTTGAGATGGTTGAGACTACACGGGACAATCAGGATGAGAGGCTTAATTACTCGGTCATCAGATTGATTGTGAGATCCGTCCCACCAAGTGTACTTCGAACTCACGCCAGGTCGCGCTCAACGAGCAATTCATGGTATCGACCATCCCTCCAAAGCCGAGCAAAATGCCTCAAACCAACGTAATGCCCGCCGCAGCGATGTTCACGGATGAGCCGGACAGCATGAAGAACGATTCGCCCACATCACCTGTCACTTCCGCGTCGCTGCCTAAGGCCCGTCTCCTTTCGACGGAGGGTCACACTCGCAACCACCATCGATCGCACACCGGGTCGGCGCTAGACGGGCAGCAACACGCCGAGGATGCGAAGAAGCTCAACCGGGTTTTGATCGTGTTGATGAGGCGTCTGAACAGCAGCAAAACATTTGGAGAGAATGTCATTTTCATGCTGAATCGGGCTGGTGAGTACTACCAGATCATGGCGAGAAGTGCCAAGTCGACGCTAATTCGTCAGAAAACACTCCGGAAGGCTTGTGTGAGCAGCTTCTCACCCTGAAGATCCTGTACCTGCTCTTCACGACGCCTGGCACGCAGGAATACTTCTACACGAACGATCTGAGGGTGTTGCTCGATGTCTTCATCCGAGCTCTGGTGGATCTGCCGGACGAGTGCGAGTCGGTGAGTGATTCTGCTTGTGTCGCTTGATATTGTGTCTGACCGGCAGCTGCGTCATACCTACCTGCGCGTGCTGTATCCGCTGCTGAATCATACTCAACTGCGGAATGACCCTTACAAGCGCCCCCAGATCAAGCTCGTGCTCAAGAGCTTGATCTCGCAGGGCCATATCCGTGACGTGAACGCCACAACGACTCGTCTCGTGGAGCGGTGCTTGGAGGAGCCGAAACGCCTCGAACGAAGGTACAGCGCCGAGAATCTCCGCCAAGACTCAACCAGTTCGACGATATCTCTCGACGCAATCGCCCTTGCTCTACCCAAGGCAATCAAGGGTCATCATCAGCCTACATCGATCTACACCTCTCGAGATCCAGTACGGACATCGTCGCTCCTTGATATATCGGAGTCTGCTACTGCGGCAGGCTCAGCGGCGCACATGAATCGGCCCCGCTCCGCCTCGTCCGCGACGTCGGGCGGGTATTCCGACGCATCAGATACAACGACCACGAGTCGTAGTAGACGAAAGGCTCCGGCTCCACCCAAGAAGAAGCTGGGCACGAGCAGCGCGAACACATCAGGCGACGAGAGGAGTCACACGCCGACGTTGGCTGGGACGGCCGAAGAGGGCGCTCGTGAATCGTACCGAGATCTGGTGGAAGTGGGAGGGAAGAGGATTCCTCCGCCTATAATCGAGGTGCATCGACCGATTGATGGCTGGATTACTTTTGGCGCGTAGCGTATATCCTGTGTAGGGGACTGATCATATTTTGAGCACTTGGGATCTTTCCGAGTCGTGTCATATCATACCAGGTTGTACTGTATTCCCGCGCATCAGATGCATGCATCTGACGGTACGGGAGCGAGGCGCGCATGGCGTTCCCATGCGCTATCTGTGATCGTGCATTTTGTGCATCGTTCACGGCATGACACTGGTGTGCAGAATAGTATGAGCATAAACTCCAATAAAATGCGAATTAATTCGCCTGAACGCGCGAGGGTATATAATCCCCAAAATCGCGCTTTTGGCATCCTCTCTGGCCTCTTTTGGCTAAGATCATGTGTAGTATCTGTT
Organism: Papiliotrema flavescens NRRL Y-50378; assembly: GCA_000442785.1. NCBI lineage: Eukaryota > Fungi > Basidiomycota > Tremellomycetes > Tremellales > Rhynchogastremaceae > Papiliotrema > Papiliotrema flavescens. The sequence goes on from CAUG01000458.1 coordinate 8,170, forward strand.
CTTAATGCTGTGAGAAGCATTACATTCCTACGGGAATTTCTTCTCATGCTATTTATCTCGCCTGTCGATCCGCTGAGGCTTGCTTCATGATCCGACGCGATGTCGCTCCCACCGCACTACCGGGTTCTGATGTCAGGGCAACACCATCATTATCTTTTGTCCGGTGAAGTGTGGTATGGCGTAGGCTTGTGCTTTGTCGTGTGTGCGAGACAGGTAGGGACGGTGGGCGTTCGAGCCGCGCGCGCGAGCGTTGTTGGTCTCGCCAGTCGGCACGGCCAGATCTGGGTGGCGAAATGTTCGTGGCACCTGCTGTCCAGAACTCGTCCATCCAGCCCTTCAGCTGAACTGCTGGCCTGCGCCATTCTGCTACCTGGACGCTGGCCTCAGGCAAACACGCTGCAGACCTCGCCATCTACATGCTCATCGTCGTTCATTCGTCTCGAGACAGCAGTATGCTCAGGTCGCGTCCGCATTATAGAGCTATCTCGACGACGCAACCCGAACCGCTGACTTGGAAGCCCCGGCCCTTGCCCTGTATTCACACTTGCCCATGATCTCCATCAGATCATATGTGCACGTCAGCGAAACGCCTCGCAGCTTCATCCAGCGCATGTATCGCGCTGTGTCCCGCCTCGCTCTTCCCGTCCTCGTCCGTTCTCGCATCACCACCGTCGTCATGATCGGATTCCTCCGTGATCTTGTCGACTCCACTGACCGCACTGCCCCGCCTGAAAACACCACGCCCATCCTGCCGGTCCGCTTCCTCCTGCAGCTTCCCCAGCACCTTCGTATATGCCGTCTGCACCGTCGCTTCGTGTAGCGAGTTGTACAGATGGCCCGAATCGGACGACATGACCGAATACGCCGCGCTCGTCCGCTCTTCCTTCGTTGTCATTGCAACGGACGCTCGGGCGTGTGGCGATGGATAAGGAGGCAGGTCGGGTGAGGCAGATCGGCTCGCCATGCATGACGAGACGGAGGTCGGGACGGAATACGCCTTGTCGTGTTGGATGCGTGGCGTGTATCCCTCTGCTGCTCTTCCCGCTGAGGATGGCCGAGCTCGCCGTGAGAGCCGATGGGACGGCGAGGGCGTGTCGAACAGACCAGGGAGGTACTCCTTCAGCTCCTTGGACACGCTCGAGCCGGGAGTATAGTCGAAGCCTCCTTCGCGTAGGGCACTCGCAAAGTCCAGCACAGACCCGCCATCGTCAACACCCATGTCTTCCGCACCGTGATCATCGTCGGATGATGCAGGCGACTCTCTGCGGTCCGGGTGACTCGACGAGGAAGGCGTGACTAGGTCGAGCTCGACCGAACTTTTGCTCTGAGAGTAGTATACGCCGAACGAATCAGACGACTTGCGCAGCGGGGCGAAGGCTGCTCCGTCCACTGACACGCAGGGCGTCACGGGGCTGCCGTGGCCGGCGATGGAACGTGCCATGGGTGCTGGTCGCGGCGGACGCGGTGATGACCAAGACTGGAAAGACGGCCGCGGTGAGGCAAATCGGAAAGGGGGATGATCAAGCGCTGCCCCGAAGGTAGTTCTTGACAGTAATGATGCCGGGTTCGCCGTCGTGGGCTTGTCCTGGTTCGATGCTTGGCTGAGACCGGAGACGGACGGTGCTTGCGCCGACCCATTGCTGGCTTGCCGGCTCGACACAGCGGCGGTCGAAGATAGCAAGGAAGCGGACGCGGGCCTTGTGTGTCCCACCGTGGGTCTTCCGTCTTCCGCCTGAGCTGTATGCGCTGAGGGAAGGCCGCCTTGCCCAACGCCATCCCCGGTCGGGCTCGTCTCGGCGTTCATCACACTCAGCAAGTTTGCCGCCCAGCCTTCTGCGCCTGCGATGTCGGAACGCGAGAATACTTTGAGCTGATCCGACATCCTTTTGGTCCTCCTGGCAGTCCGCGGTCTGACTTGACCCTGCTCGACTGGCCCCGCGAGGTCTTCCTCGCTGTGTCCATCATTCATATCTATATCGTGCGCTGGGTCCAGGCTGGCTTGTGAGGTCCCAGGGTCAAGAGAATGATTGCTTTCCTCCATGGTCGAACCATCCGTGGACGAGGGCTCGAAAGAGAACCGCTTGAGCAGCCTGGCAGACGACTCTGGCCGCAGTGAGCCAGATTCCGCGGTCAAGCTCCTTGCACATGTCATCTTCGCGTCGCCGAGCGCATCTGTGCTGGTGTTGAAGATTGTGATACCCGTCTCCGGCGTGCTCGTTCCGCGTCGGCGCCACTCCTCGCTGCCCGATACCAGGTTCGCACTCGATCCGCCGACGGACATCGGCATGGAATGGATCGATTTGGGCGGTTCAGACATGTGCGGTGATCTTTTTTGGTCCGGGTGCGGTAAGATGGCATGGGTGCTGACTGCCTGTTGACGTTTGCGGGCGGAAGCAATGAGCATCAGGTCTTGCTCGGTCAGGCCCTGAGCGCGGAGTGAATCGAGCCATGCCGGGGGAAGATCTTCCAGCGACGGCGATACGTGCAGATCGTGCTGTAATTCAGCTGAGGTCTTTGAGACATGACCGTCTGACTTGTCCGCTCACCTCGACATTGTAAGGACGCGTGATACCAGCATCTCCCTCTTCGAACGGTACCGGGGCGACCGTCTTTAAAGATGGCCATCTCCCCTCGCCCTGTTCCAACATATCCTCTTCCTCTTCCAGCACAGCTTCCTTCCCCTTCCCCTTCTTGTCCCAGGTCTTGCCCCTCGAAGCGGGAGGAGCCCTCTCCGGTGTATTGCCCGGCGTCTCACATATGGCGTCAGACGTGTTCCGCCTCATGACGCTTCCCATCCTTCCCAGCCCTTTGCCAAGTCCACTCAACAGCTGACCGGAGGACCGCTTGCGGCCGAATGATGGCGCTCCTCCGGCGCTGGTCGACGCGTTCAGCAGTGGCCGTTCGATACGTTCCGAGCTCGATGCACTGCGCTTCCATCCCCATTCGCGCGAGGGGCTTCGTCCGAGCATGGGTGCGCTGCCCGTCTCTCGAGCAGAAGGCGGTGCGGGCGTGATGGTGCAAGTAGATCTGGCGCTCAGGGATACGGTTGAAGACGACTTCGAGTTCTCGTGGTACCGCTCTCCGATCTTGTTGTCGCCCTTGTCGGGGCGGGTTGTGGAAGGTGACGAGGGACGTGCGGTCTGCGGTGGAGTCAGGGGTGCTGGGGAGGTGGTGCGGAGGGGTACAAAGTGGCTCGGTTTAGGAGGGCGAGTCGGAGTCGACGAGCTGTCTGTCAGTCCTCATCAAAGGTGTTTGTGGCCTGGTCGAGAGGGGCTGCGAGGAAACGGCAATCCCGATAAGAAGCACACCGATGAGGCCGCGGACAGACAATACTTCTCTCATCCTGAGCGTATTGTTCTTGCCGCCAGATGAGCCTGGAATAGACGCTACCGCCAGAAAGATTTGAGTTGGGCGAGCTCACCTAGATATTACCACGACTGGTGAAGAGGTCACCCCTGCCCCACTTGGACCGCCATTCCGCTCTCGATATGCTTGCTCGCTTGGGAATGGGCCTATGCCCAGTCCCAGCAAGTTCGTTCCCAGTCGCAACGTTGTTGGGATGTCCTTTGGCGGCGGGAGGGGCGGTGCGTCGGTCTGCACAGACATGACGCTGGTTACAGTCACCCGCGGTGAAGTCGTCCGACGTTCGAGAATGTTTCGCGGGGCAGTGAATAAAGAGTAAGAGGGTTCAGCAGACGTCGCGTGATGAGGGGAAGATCTTTCCGCTCGCGTCGAGCTAGGTCAGTGAGTGATATTGGCAGGTCGGATGGCGATGATGGCGATGATATGGTAGCGCGCATTCCATTATGCTCAAAGGACCAGCGACACCAGGCTATCTCAGTGCGCACCGCGCTCCGGAGAGGGGCGGAGATGGGCAGCGCCAGTGAGGCCGGTGAGCCGTGGGTCCAAAGGGGACCGGGCCTTGACGGGCTCACGGGCACGCTCTGACCCTCTTCCTCGCCCGAGCCGCGGCCACCGCCTCCATGATCCATCCAGCGCGCCATCAATGATCAATCAAGCGTCTGGATGCATTTGACTGCCTTTCCGCTTTCGCCTGGAGACCTCTTGGCGTCACTACGCCGCTCCCTTGTCGATGAGATCGTTGCATTATTGTCATGACGATCGCTTTGTCGAAGACCGACCAGGCCAGCCAGAAGCACGGGGGCAAGGGGAACAGTCGCGGGACGAAGGGGGCGCACGGCGAAGGACGGTCGATTTGATCGACGTTTCAGATTGAGCCCAGGGCTTGGCAGGTGGTATTATTGATCGGAGACGAGGAGCAAGTCCGTCGAGCGTGACCCTTCTTTATTTGTGAAACCCGCTTTGAGGCTGGCTCGTCCTTTTGCCGGTGGCAGCGAAGTGATTTTTCGAGCCATCCAGCATTGAAATAGGTACACCACTCTTCTTGTAATATCCATCCCGATCGGCTCATACACACTCGCCGACCTAAAAGAGACAGACCAGTCTCCACTTCATCCCCACCTAGACTCCAGTAGCAACCACTCCAAAATGTGAGCCGACTTGGACGTGCTCGCTCGCCAAAGAAGCTGACACCCAGGGCCCGTCCCGCCGTCCTTGGTGTCAACTTTGGCCAGTCCTACGCCTCGATCGCCGTCATCGACAAGGAGGGCCACCCGCAATGTATCGCCAACGAGGAGGGTGAGCGACAGATCGCTTGCGCCATCTCGTACGCCGGTGAACAGGTAGTACGTCCGGCTAGCTCATCGAGATACATGATGGTTGACTGATCTCAGTACATCGGAAACGGTGCCAAGCCGCACTTGGTGAAGAACGGAAAGAACACCATCATGGGCTTCCGGAATCTGCTCGGCCACACGTAAGCTATAATAATTTTGAGCGAATGTAGACGCTGACTCGCAGCTACGACGAGGTCGACCACACTGCCATCCTCGCCGCGCCGCTGATCGCCGAGTCCAAGACCCCGGCATACACCGTCGACATCCTCCTCCCGCCGCCCAAGCAGCCCACTCCCGCCCCCCGATCCGCTGCCGCCTCGGGAGTCGCAACGCCCGCGCCGCAGGAGCCCATCCCGTCCTCCAAGACCATCACTGTTCCGGAGGTGACCACCGAATTCCTGTCCACCCTCCTCCAGTCCGCGACCGACTTCCTCGGCGTCAAGCCTTCGCACTGCGTCATCTCCGCCCCGACGTGGTTCACCCCTGCCCAGACCGAGGCTCTCAAGGCCTCGGCCGAGGCTGCGGGCATGCACATCGTGCAGGTGCTGGATGAGGCCGCGGCGGTTCTTGTTGGATACCGAGTCGGTCTTAGCCAGGAGCGAGCTGAGCGAGGACTTCTGGGCAACCCCGAGGAGGGCAACGCTGGCGAGGTTGAGAAGCGGGACAAGAAGGTTGCTGTCCTCGACATGGGAGAGACGAGCCTGGCCATTTCGGTCGTCAACGTCTCCGAGGGCGAGTACACTGTGCTCGGCAAGGGACGAGACGACAAGCTCGGCGGACGAGAATTCGACAACCTGGTAAGCTGAACCTGACATATTTGCCGATGACACAAGCTCACGGGCAGCTGTTGAAGCACTTTGCCAAGGAGTTCACGAAGAAGACCAAGGTCGCGCTTGACTTGCCGTGCTCGGAGGGTGCCTCGCAGGCCGACAAGCGAGCCGAGGCCAAGCTCCGACTCGCCGTTGAGCACACGAAGCGATCCTTGTCTGCCTCCAGCGGAGCTGCCACCTGCGCCGTGGTACGTGGAAGTGGTTCCGGTCGTAAGGACATTGACTCACTCGCAGGAATCGCTCAAGGACGGCTACGACATCTCGTCCTCCATCAACCGAATCCGATTCGACGGCCTCGCCTCGGGCGTCTACCGACAAGTCGGCGCCAAGCTCGAGTCGATCGTCCGGGAGGTCGGCCTTGACCTCGCCCAGATCGACGAGGTCCTGCTTGCCGGTGCCTCGACTCTGTTCCCGGGTCTCCAGAACTCGCTCGCGCTGCAGGTCCAGCCCACCACGCCCGTCACCGCCGCGATCGACCCGGCAGAGGTCATTGCTATCGGATGTGTCTTGACTGCCCTGCACCTGTCCACGCTGGAGGATGGTCTCAAGGCCGAGGACGTTCTGGCCTACGGCGCTAAGCCCGTCGGTACCCTCGCCAAGCCAATTGGATTGGCGATCCCCGGCCAGGAGGGCAACGAGCTCATCAAGCTCATCAACGCCGGTGCGCCGTTGCCGACCCGACGAAGAGTCGCCCTGCCCGTGGAGAGCGGAGTGTCCAAGGTCGCTGTCGAGATCTGGGAGGGCAAGGACGAGGTCAAGGTGGAGAAGGTGGAGCGAGCACCGGTCGAGAAGAGCGAGGACGACGATGAGGAGGATGACGAGGAGGAGGACGAGGAGGAGGAGACCAAGACGCCCGTGACAATCAAGGAGAAGGCTGTCGGAGGTGTCGAGGTCGAAGTCAAGAACGGCAAGAATGTCTTGTTGGAGGTCATTGTGCAGCGAGGTGGAGGAGTCGAGGTCAGGGCCTGGGAGGAGGGCAACGAGGAGGGCGCGGTCAAGTTCGAGGCTTAGAATGGGACACGTAGTGATAGATATACTGTAGATGCCGATCTGTTGCATGGATCGACGCTGGTAGTCGTGGACAGTTGCGAGTGAAGAGATGTGGGCAAGGTGTCCGGACCGTGCTGTAATCTCGATCAAAAGCCTCTTGCGCAATCCCGCACGCCGCAATCGCGCAGTGTACGTATGGGGTCGCGACGCAGGATGCCATCGATGCATGACTGGCTCTAATCAAAGTCGGACCACTAGCGCAGCTTCTTGTCGGCAAAGTAGCTCCGCAGATACCTCATCTGCCACGTCGCCGTCCCGATCAACATAACCACCTGGATGATCGACCACCAGACCGCGCGGGCATTTGTCGATTCACTCGCGTCGCGGAACGTAGCCTCCACTTCGCGCATGTACCGCTGCTCGCGCTGAATGTCCGCGAGCTTGGTGTTGAGCTCGCGCAGCTTCGTCGTGAGCGTGTTGACGTGGTGCGCGTCGCCTTCGGCGTCGTGCTTGGCGCTGCCGACGCTGAGGTCCAGGTACATCTTGATCGTCTGTGCGGCGGTCCAGCTGCCGGTTGAGTTGCTCGACAGGCAGATCTGGTGGTCCCCGGGTTCGTGGGATGAGAATGTGAAGCGGCCGTCGGGCGGCCCGCGGGTGTTGACGACGGTGTGGCCGGTGTTGAGCTCCTGCGCGTCAGTGCGGGGTCGTCGAGATTCTTGCGACGGTGCGCGTGTTCCTTGCACGAGTATTCGCGACTTCGTGACGCCGTGACGAGACGGTACCATTTGGCCAGTCGATAGATCATCGAGGCAGACACCAGACTCACCTCTACCGTCACCAGAATGCCCATATCCTGGTGTTCCCTCCACGAGCTCTGTTGCTCGTTCCAGAGTAGCGCTCGGTAGTGTCCTGCACGTCAGCTCATCAGATCTCGACGTGAGTAGCCCGCGCCGGCATTGCTGACCCTCGACGACCGTATCTGACGGCAGCTCCTCCATGAAACATCGCTTCTGATTTGAGTCAAAGTAGAAGTGCAGCGCCTGGAGAGTGAGCCATGCGTGACCGAGGCTGTCGAGGCGGCTATGCTGTGCTCACATTGGCGCCGAGAAGAAAAGGCAGCGCGATGCAGGCGTTGAACAGCCTCATTTTGTACAGTTGAGAGTATGAGGGACGCGAGGTATACGAAGCACGGAGGTATATGCGATATGAGCTGGACAAGGAGCTTGGACGGTCAGAGTTGGACGTTGGCTGTTGGCTGTGTCTCGTCGCGTGGAGGTGGATCTGGAGCAGGTTTCAGGTTGAGCGGCCCTCGCCGCCATGTCGCTCGAGCCAAGCTACTCCGGCACTCTGGGCTTCTCGTGGGCTGACCTCAGCAGTAGGATGACCTCTGAGGGTGGAGAGGCGGATCTGAAGGTGGAGAGGCGGATACCGTGTGGATCAATATGCACATCATGATGGTCAGAGGGATATATACAACTACACGCCGGTACTATCAGTCGCGTCGCCGCGCCACCGCCGCCACTCGCCACTCGTCTAAAAGAACTTGCCCAGACGCTTGCACTGCTTCGCATCGGCCCGCGCTGTGGGTATGGTCTCGCGCCTGAGTCGTCTCTCCTCCGCGCTGATGCTACTTCCACGGCTCGAAACGCTGCCGAACAAGTGTTGAGAGCCGGAAGCCTCGGACATGAAGCGCAGGCAGGCGGCGTCGATTTTCGGTGATGAGCACGTTTCCGTCGACGATATGGAGTCGCTTCGCTTGTGAGACCGCGACGAGGCCGCGATGGAGGCGGCACAGGATGCTGTTGCGGCTGGGACCGCATAGCCGGGCGTGAAGTGTGGGCTGGCCGAGTGCGACGACGAGGATGCGGAGCTCGAGGCGGTTGAGGCGGGTGAGGCCACGCGGGGCAGGTACGGTCGCTGGTCGACGAGGAACGGGTGGACCATTGTGAGGCTTGGCGGATGGAGGATTGGCGTGCGCTCAGGACAAAGTGTCTCTTCAGGGGAGCTAATAATGCTTGTGCGTTGCGAGGCGGGGTCTGAGTTGGGTCGGGCGGTGTAGTGGCTTTACCCTCCTTTGCGGCAGCGCTATATACCATCAAAGGCCCTTCATAGCCTCCTCGTACTTGTTCGCTCATCATGACATGCGGAAATATCGTCTAAAGTGACCGGACGACGAAGTGAAGTCAACGAAGAGCAGCTGAAAGGTGGTTGGTGGCCGGAAGCGGTGGAGACAAAAGGTAACCTGCTTTGGGCGGCCAAAGGGGTGTTTCAGCTACCGATGACCCACGTATCAGGGGGATTTAGCCTGTCAGTGTGCGATCACGATTCTCTGTCAGCCTGTCAGCTCAGACGATAGCTTGATGGGCGTGGCGCTGCCGAGCTCATATAGGAGTCGTCTCATGAACAATACCCTCTCTGCCGACTCGGGGTCTTTCGGTGCGGCGGTCACCGGTGGTTGTCGACTCGATCCAAATGCCACGTCATGCAAAGTGCGGCCTGTCTGCCCAAACTTCCAGCCCCCGTCAATATCAACCATTGCGTGCGAGCCTGCTTTTCAACTTCTCTTCATACCTCAACCTCAGTCCATGTCATCGCAAGTAACCGTCCCACCTCCCACTCACGAGGCCAAGCAGCTATCGACCCGTGCTATCCATTGCGACCGCATTCGGCCTGTCGCCCGCTAACGATCACTGTCCGCTCACTGCTAACATCTCCCTCAACCCTCCCCCACCCCTCTCCACCCGCCTACCCACTACCATGCGCATTGCCTAGACCCCGTTGTCACACCCACAACCTGGCCTTACTAGTCGCAATGGAACATCAACTGCTTAGGCCAGACAACCGTGGTCACCCGAGCGCTCCCTTTCGGCTCTTCCTTCGGGTAAGGTGACGGGGGGAGCGCAACGGTGGCCGGCGCGGGTCCGTCCACCCTCGATGAGCTCTTTTGTTTTCGTAGCCCATTGAGGACTATACGGTCCCGACATCATGTCGAGACGGCTCCCGACTCTTTGTTCTGTATTGTATCTTGTATCATCATGCAAAGCACTGCATTCAAATGCCTTGGTCCCGATGTCGTTGCTCCTCATGTCGTATTTCGGTTCATGTAGAGTAGCAAAGGAGGGCGCGAAACCGTGGTCCATGCACATAACATCCCAGACAATATGAATGCAGGTTATCCGTCCCATTATCCTCCATGCTTATTACAAAGACAACCAACCTCCTGTGCGGTATTATGACTCGAGAATTACTTTGTGCGCTTCTTCATGTCGATACGTGCCTTTGGTCGCCATACAACGCGTTGCGACCCTCCTTACACTCGACCAGCCCAGCGATCCAGACCCCCCTACAACCCCGCATCCTTGCCGAGGTGCACGCCCGTGCTCTCCCTCTCCTTTCCGCTCACCACCCGCCCCTTCCGCCTCTCCAGCAGCCCCAGGCCGTTGCCCACACCGCGATGCCACACGGCCTGCTCATCTGCCGTCCCCAGCATGGCCACCATCGTCTCGATGAACCACTCTGGTTTCTTGATGTAGTGCACGACAACCGTGCCTCCACGCTCCTGCTCATCATGCAGGAACCGTTCTGCACGGGTCGGTCGCTGGCCGTACAGCCTCGAAACCTTCTGCAGCAGAGGTTCCACCGCCGCCTGGCCACGCGATCGCTCGTCCCGCAGGCGAGACAACGGCGATCCCTCCACAAGCGCCTCGACCTTTTCGGTAGCGGTCATATCGTTGTGATAAGGCCGGTACGTTGTGCCGAATCGCGAGACGGTCGAATATGTGTCGGCGACGTCCTTCCCTCCGCGAAGAGCCAGAGTCTGCGGAGACAAGCCTGTGACGTTCTCGGCGCGAATTCGTTCGACCTCGGAGGGGTATAGGAACCCGTGAGAATAGACCGTGCCGGCTTTCGGATGGTCGTACATCCAGCACTTGTCCGTCGCCCAGACGATTGACTGCTTCTCCGGGTGCATCTTCATCCACTGCGAGACCAACTTGTCCTCCTTACCGCGCGTGAGGGATCGAAGAGCAGGAGAGGACGCGATGTAGTCGACAAGATCCTTGGACAAGGCGTAGCATTCGCCGGCCATGAATTGGTTCTTGACCAGGTCTGAGGTAAGTTTCACATCACCACAACATCTCAGCGCAAGACTCACATCCCCAGTACGCCTTTGTCCGCGGCGCGACGCGCAGCCTTCGCTCAAGCTCTCCGAGCATGATAAACAGTCCTCGTCGTCTCCTTCTTGCTCCTCGTC
>CAUG01000458.1:18948-52366 GCA_000442785.1 Papiliotrema flavescens NRRL Y-50378
CTTCTGATCGGCGCCATCCTCGACAACAGGATACTCCCAGCGAGGCACCGTGGCGTTCTCAGCCGCCCATGAGAAGAAAGCGTGCGTCTTGCCCGAATTCATGTTCTCGGGTATGTCCAGCAGAAGAATATCGTCGAAGGCTGCTGTCAGCTGAAGGCTTACACCGCACAGCAGGGGGACGCACCCTCCATCTCGAGCTGAACGGCCTGCACAAATTTCTTCCGCGGTCGTCCCATGACGAAGCGTACTCGCACGCCCTCCGTTCCCTCTTTCCGGCTGCGCCAATGCGAGGCATAGCTCTGTCTGATCATGTTCCGCCGTTCGAGAGAAGAGTCCATGGTGAAGACGCCAACGAAAACGCCCACCGGGGCCAGCTCGCTCAAGTCCCAGTTGGCCTCGGCAGTGAAAGGCTGCTCTGAATGAGGGTGGTACGGCCATGCGGCGTGTTCCGAGGTCAGAGGCGCCAGCTCGAGCGGGTTTGAGTATCCGAAGGAGAAGTCCGATGCAACACCGGTCTCCTGTAGCGAGTATAGGGTCGGGTAGTCGGATGTGCAGTATTGCCGCCAAGGGAGAGGAGCCTTGTCTGGGTTGAGAATATAACACAGCGTCATCGTCAAGCCCATTGCGAAGACGCCGAACAACAGCAGGAATGCGAGCTAGTCTCAGCTGAGGTGTCACGGACAGTTTATAGAACTTACGATGCTCGTTGGACTCGTCGGCAGGAACGTCACCACTTTGGCCAGCAGCTTCGATCCAAAGACTGTCTCGCTCCGGCGCTTCGACGTATATCCCGCCATCAAACGATCCTTCTCCCTGTTTCTGGCGTATCGCGGCCCTTTCCCGCCTCTGCCCAAATCCGAGCTCCTTCCCGTCACACCGCACCAGGTCTCGTACACCCATCCCCAATTGCGCGTGCCGGTCGGTACGAACTTGCCTCGCAATGTGCGTCCCGAGGATGGGGTAGTGGTGATCTTGGGCGAGACGGGCACATCGTGGGCGTTGTTCCACCACCACGACTGCCTCGGGTGGTGAGGAGCGTACGGGACCGCCTCATCGTCCTCCGACGAACGCGAATCGGAGGAGCGCATGTTATGCGTCCAACCCGCACGGGACGACGAAGTGGAGATGCTTGTCCGCGGACTGCCGGACGACCCTGACGGCCCAGCCGAGGTAGTCGAGAAAGCATACTCTGCCTGCAGGTCGGGAAAGCTCGGGTGGGGCGTGTGGAATGGCGTGTTATGCCGTGAGATCGGTGGAGAGGGTAAAGGAGTGCCGGGTAGGGAGAGGGGGAGGATGTTGTTTGGGTCTTGTGGCAATGGCGGCAGACCCAATGGTGCCGATAGTGGTGACGGCTGGAGCGAGTACGCAGTGACGGGCGCTGGGAAAGGCATCTGCTCCGTCATTGCCGAAGGGGGCGTCATGCTGATCCGTGGTGGCTCATTGTCGTGAGGCATCTCAAGCCACTTTTTCCGCTTGCCAAAGTATCCTCCTGTCTGTTTTCCGCCGTCGTCCGAGTACTCCTCCCTCTCGTCGTCGGATTTGTTGATCTTGGGCTGGACGGGTACGAACAGACCTCCAGACGCCCATGCACGCGCGGGTCGGGGCGAGCTAGGCTTGCTGTTGTTACTACTGTGACCGTCGGTAGGACCGTGCCCGTAGGCGTGACCGTGCGTATGCCCGTGGCCGTTCGACTGCGAGAGAGACGACTGGGTGATTGTGTTTCGCCTCGACGCGGCGCCAGCGGCTCGGGGAGAGGCGGGATTCGACAGTCGGCGTCGTGTGATGTGCGATGTGGACGAGTCGCCTACAGGAGTGATGGGGGAGCGGGAGGATGTGTAGATGGAGGACTCGTCGAAGGACAAGCGGGAGGACACGTCCACGGGGGAGGAGTCAACAGTCAGACCGCTAGATTGTGCGCCCGCGGCGTGGCGTCGGCGGTTGCTGGTGGTGGTGATCGAGGACGAAGTGGAGGACGGGTTTGCGCGAGAAGGGTGTGCTGGAAGACTGCTTGGACCCGCTTCTGTTGAGCACGGAATGATCAGCCTTTGTGGATGCCGCCTAGTCGCGTCCAAGCCAGAGCCTCGATGTTGCGCCAAAGGGTGGGTGGGAGTGCCCGTCGATGCTGCGGAACCGATTGAATCTGTTGTGCGATGATGATGTTGTTGTGGCCGTTGCAATGTTTCAGACTCGAATGTGTGTGCTCGGACAGGTCGCGGACGGTATGTGCCAGCGGGAGGCGGGGGTGTGATCGCGCGCAGTCCGCCGAGTGAGGAGGACGAGGAGTCGGTCGCTGATGGCGTTGTTGAGGAGATGAGCCGGGTGTTGCTGGGGAATGCGGGTGATGAAGACGAAGATGAGGACGAAGATGACACCGTGTCGTAACGGTCGTCGTGCATGACCGTTTCGAGACCGTGTTTTCGTGTCGGTTAAAGGAGGAGAGCAAGAGCAAGCGGGCTCGTTAGAGCATTTCGAGTGATGATGTAGGAGGTGAAAGTTGAGCAAGGGCTAGAATGGCCAGGAACGAGGGGCAAACCCTGGGCGGTTCAAAGGCGGTTGGGCGAGAGAGCCAGGCGGGCAGAGCGGTTCGGGACGGGTGGAGAAAAAAACAAACCAAGCGATCCAGTCGGGTCAATAGGTCACTCTCACTGGCCCGCTTGGTCGAATGACGGCGAGAGGCAGTGTCACCTTTGCTACGCTTCTACAGTGCTTACGCCGAGTGAACCCGCTCGCGCATCGGCTCAACTTGGCTGCGGGGCGTCTAAAACGGGTTTTTGACCGGCGCGGCAACGGCCAAAAGCAGACCGTGCGAGGGCTGAGGGGGGTTTGGCAAGCGTTGGCGTTGGTGCGACAGGGAGTGATGCGTGTCCGTGTGGGGCAAAGAGCTGTAAGCAGGGCCACACCTAGGGGGAAGACGCGAAGGGGCAGGGTGGGTCAATCCACTGGAGCAGGGCAATGGGGGATGCATGCGACATGAAATTGCGGTCCAAAGCTGCTGCGGAATCGAGGGTTCAAAGTGGGGTTGTTTGGCTCGACTTAAGGCGCATCACCAGAGGTTTCGGTTGCGTTTCCTGACGACGGTGGCGTAAAATTCCGCAGCAACCCCCATCCCCGCCGAAACGTGATCATTCGCCTACTGCTACCGAGCAAAGACTTCCCCGCACACACGTACTGCCGATACATACCCTTTCAACGTGTCTGGACAAGCACCGAATAGCAACGCATAGCGACGCTCTCACAGCTGACATGACCACGACGTGCGACGCCGATGTGATGTGAAGCGCAGATCCTTCGCTCGCGCTCGTCGCCTCGAAGAGTGGTGTCAAGTGGCGTACCTGCCACCGCAGCTGTTCGCGACATGTCGGACCGCGTTTGAATTCTTGGCTGATCGACGCCGGCATTCCAGCGCCACCGGAGTCAAAAGCACTGCCTTCCGCAGATCCTCCGAGCCCGGTGAGGGTTCGCACGGCAGCCCACACAGATCGGGAATCGCCGTTGGCTAATGGGCTGTCTGTAACCAGTAGCCGCGGTCAAATGTTGCGCGCGTGCGGGACTTCTCGCCGCCACGTCGGTCCGCAAGACCTGTCGGAACGTCTCTGCGCGTCGCTCTCATTGCATGAGGTGTTCGTCATCATCTACATTGCTCCTTTGATCGAAATGCACATCGACTGCTCGGCCGCCTCGCCCTCGTGTGTGACTGATAGTTGCCTGCTGGCAAGTGCCGTCATCGCGACACAGTCCTCGCCCGGCCCGTGCCTTCTCAATACGCCCTCACCTTCGATGGAGTGATCTACTGCGAACCGCGCACGTACTCGACAAAGTCGTCGATCGTTGACGGCCAAGCAGCTATGATCAGAGCCAATCCCCTCTACTTAGTCGATCCTCGACTCACCGGTCTCATCGTAGTCCTTGAAACCCGCGTCGATCGTGCGGATGAAGTCAAACAGCAGGCTCCAGGTATCCTTGCTGACCGCCTTGCCCTTCTTCGTCATAAACTCGATCCATTGGTCGAAGTGTCTTTCGGAGAACTGAGGTGGGTCGGAGGAAGCGGAGAGAGGGGGAGACCCATTGGGGATGTGTGAGAGTGCTGAGGGTGTCGCTTCCAGAGCCGGCTTGACGAACAATGGCCACAGCGCGAGGGCTGCTATCAGTCGCACACTCACGAGCAGCTCGCAGGACTTGGAGACCTGAAGGACGGGCGCAGACGCCATGTTGCGAATCACTCACCCTCATCGAGACCCAGCGTACGTGATCCCTCCGCCTTGGCGATGTCGAAACTGTGCATGTAGACCTTTTTGAAGTAGGCCGGATCCGAATATACGTTCTTGCGCAGCTTCGGCAGCGCTTTGCTCATCGCTGCCAAGGAGTCAATTCTGACATCAGCCCACGCTTAGGTCTACAATGCCTGGCCAGCGAAACACTCACCCGCTCGAGATCGCCAGCCAACCTGAGACGAAAGGTCCCTTCTCGAACTGCCCGGTCGACTTTGAGCCCAGATCAGCTGCCAGGCAGAACATGACGATATCCTACAATCAGTATCAAGCCCACTGCTCGTGCAAAAGGTTCGAGCCCGACTCACGCTCTCCGGATCGATGCCCAGATCCTCACACAGCCGCAATGTCCCGTCAATCTTGATCGTGGGCGTCTTCGTGTCCGGGTCTGGGGTCAGGACACGTCATGTACTATGTACGCTTCGTATCCGTAACAAGGCCGTAGCACATACCCTTATACTGGTCGAAGATCTCCCCGAGCTTCTTCTCCTGCGCTTTGCTCGAGCCCGATCCGTTGGCCCCGGCACCTTGCGGCGCAGCCCGAGACTGCATTGCCATATCGCTGTAGAACCCATCGATCGCCTGCGAGTCAGCACTGCTCGCGTTCGACGAGCTCATGGAGCTCACGCCCTCTATCGTCTTGTGCTTCTTGGCCAGCTTCAACGCATCGGCCGACCTGCCATATCAGCTGAAGCCCGCCAACGGCTCCGTGCAGTGGAAACCGAGGGCTAACGAGAAGCCCCTTCTTCATCAAGCATAGCCGTTCCCGGTGCACAGTCCACAGGAGAGGTGCAAAACTCACGTCGCACCGGTGATAGCGCGCAGCTCGGCGATCAATTGTGGTTCCTTGCTTCGCGACTGTCTCGTCAGCGGGCAGCGCCGGGACAGCGACCGCGCGGCGAGTGATTCAGACACGCACCATGGTGTCTGTCTCTGCGAGCTGTTCGTCCGGACGGGAGAGGTAGAAGTATGCAAAGGCGATGAGGGAGAGGCAGAAGAAGAGAGATAGAGTCGAATCAGACGTCATCAAATGCACGCAATGATGATGCTCGAAATCGCTCCGTCTCGGCGCGCGTCAACCGTCCACCGTCAACCGGCAACCAGACGTTTGGCAACGACCCAAACCCGTGCCTATCTTGCGATGGGGGCCAGTGCACGGTGATGCATCATCTTCTACCGCGGGACGCTTTCAGAGCAGAAGGCACTTCGGCCCCAGCTACGATCCCAAGACATATGTATACATGTGGCCTACATTCCAAGAAGCAGTACTGGCACTCGATCCCCTGCGCACGTATTCCTCACTCATTCCACGTCACGTGCCTCTCGCCGACGCCCTGCCACTCCCACGTCTTCCACAGCTCGCCTCGAACCTCCTGCTCCCGCACAGCAACATTCGCGTTCGCCTCAACGAGGTCCTGTACCCGCTGCCAAAGGCGCGAGCGCGATGTCGAAGAGCCATGTGGCGGCATGACCACGTCCCGCAGCTGAGGAGGGGGGATAAATGGGTGCGGGGTCGACACCGGGTCCGAATAGTGCAGGCGTTCCTGATTCTCAGTCGAGGGGCACGACATCCACACAATGACTCACCTGGTCCTGCAGTCGTCGAAGAACAACAGCAACAAGCTCCTCCGCCTTGTATTTCTCCTGTTGACGGTGCGTGAGAGTCGACTTGACGTACGCGATGGCTGCGATGACCGCAGCAGTGGCTACAATCAGATGCGCACACAGAGCCAGAATGTGACAACTCACAAGCAAGCTGCTTCTTCCACTGCTCAATGAGGTCGATCGCGTGAAGTTTCGCCGCGCAGGTCATGGTCAACTCGGTTCGAGCCGACGCATACCAGCTTCTGCCCTCCGTGTCGATCGACTCAATGACGTCGTCGTGCTCCACCAAATCTTTCAAGGCCGCTTCGAAGATCTCTTCAAATTGCTCGCGGCTAAACTTAGGCTGCTATCAGCGAGGGCCTATGCGCGTTTTCTTGAGAACTTACATCGCGCCGCTCGGCATAGCGTTCACGCAAGGTAGCCTCCTCCATGCCGAATCGCTCGCCCTGACCCTTTCGCCCGTCTTCGTGACCCAATCCAGCACACACGACCATACCGCGCCCCTGAGCCAAATCATTCTCCATCGACTTTGCCAGACCGCCAATCATCCTCTTCTTGACTGTATCCGGCCGACACGATGGCAGGAAAGCCTTTGGTCCAACACCCGGCAAGCCATCCAGCGCGGGTGAGATGATCGATAGCGGATGCGGCGTCAAGATGTACTCCGGGTCACACGCCACAATGTTGCCCTCTTCGCATACCGCATGCTGTGGACACGGAGCACACGCCGTCGGGCGCGGCGCGAAAGGCACTAGTGGGAGCTCCGAGACGTCGCAGTGGATCGCCTGACCAGATCCAGGGTTGTCCAGATCCATCGCTGTTCGCCTGGCGATGCACGCGTTGGCGTTGTCCAGCGCACTCTGGCGGTGCAGGACGATGTCGTTGACATTGGCGCCAGAGTCGCAGTACCCGATTGAAGCGGACTGGTTTTTGTAGTTTGCGATGAAACCCAGAAGAAGCAAGAACAACGCGCCAAGGGGGATTGCCGAAGGCCGACGGGCCACGGGGGTAAGGCTATCTGAGGCCCTTCGAACTCGCTTGACGAGCGAGTGGGATTCGGCCGGTTGCTGGGATATCTCGATCTGAGTCGAGCTGTCATCAAGTCGCCGGATCTCGTTCAGCCTCGATTGGATATCGTGATTGAGTCGCTCTCCCGCGGATGTCTCCTGATCAATGAGAGCTCGTTCACGCTCCAGTCTCGCAGCTTCTCGGACCTCCTTGGGCGCAGTCTTGAGATTCTCCTGGCTCGGGCCTAGGCGTCGCAGGCTGGGGCTTGTTGACGTTGTGGCGCGGCCGTCTTGACGAGGCGTCGGAGCGGGTTCTGAGAAACGTGGCTGCGCAGGCTTCTTGGCGGACAAACCGATGGACGACTGCTGTTAGCACCGAGATCGGGAAAAGTTCGCTTTGACACACTTTTCTTCGCCGCCTCTGCCTGCCCGCGGCGTCCTCGCTTCCGCTCTGGAATGGGTTGTAATCCGAGAATCCGCTCTCCTCGGACCTTCGCGGCGTCTTCTTAACCGACCGAGGCACAGCCGGCTTTTCCTCCTCCTCCTCCTTCAGATCCTCCATCCACGAGATTGCGGGCTCGGATTTACGCTTCGAGACGGACTGCTTCACACTCGACGGCTCGGAGACGGGAATCTCGCTGCTGACGGGCGTGGCGGACGGCACGACGGATTGTCGTCGACTCGACGAAGGCGCCGAAGGGGTCGATACGACGGAGGACTGGGCCGCAAGACTCTGCCTTCCGCGTCCACCACGAGCTGCCTGGCTGTCAGCTCCGGCACACAACGGCGCACATTGTGCTTACTGGGGTCTTCTGCACCTCAACCGTTATCTGCACGTCGTCACTCGGATCTGGCGTCGCGGCCGGCGCAGTCGACTTCCTGGGCCTGCCACGGGGCTTCGCAGTCGTGCTCTTTGGCACGGGCGGTACATCCTCCTGCTCGACCGACTGCGCCGCCTTGCTCGCACGGCCTCTAGCTCGCTTAACGGGCGGCTCAGGCGCGACCTCGATAACATCATTCTCCTCATCGTCGGCCTCCTCAGCTGGATCGATCGCCTCCGGCTCAGGGACCGGCACAATCGATTTCTTGGGTCGTCCACGGCCTCGTTTCATGGGAGTCGTCGCCGGCGCGGACTCGGTCCCGTCCGATGATACAGTGATAATCCCCTTGTTGCTAGCTTGCACACGAGATGCAGACGAGAGGATGCTCTGTTGATCAGCGCAGTACGGTGCCGTTCTGAATCATACGCACGCTCGCTTGGGATCGCACTCGCTCGTTGAAGAGTAGTACGAGATCGGCTTTTTTGGTTAGGCCCGCGAACGGGACGCCGTATTGTAGGAGCAGACCTCTACATGATCAGCGCTGGGCAGAGCTTGTGATGATATGGTGAGCGGCGAGAGAATGCAAAACTAACCGCAGCTGCGCTACCTGAATGTGAGCGATCATTGACACGTCGTTGATCTCAGCCTGCAACTCACCTTGAGACTGTTAGAATCAAAATCCCCGGCTAGGTACACCTCCTGTGGTGGAATCTCCGACATGATGGTAGCTCTGTCTAGCTTTTGCGAGGCCGAGTTGTCCGTGTATGAAGCTGTGTCGTTGTTGCCGGTGTGTGTGTTGGTGATGAGGGGAGTGAGACAAACAACATGAATCGCACCCGCGAGTGGCGATCTTTGTTGATTTCTTTGATGGTGGAGCGCGTGTAACCTCGCTCATGGAGGCCAATATTCTGCGACACGATTTTTTCAAACTTTATCCCAATCTCAAACACGCCCTCTCCGGCGATACCCGCCTCGTGCATCACGGTGCACCGACCTCTCGGTGTCGGCGTCCCAGTGTCAGTGTCCACGGCTCGTCACGTCGATGTCTCGCAAGCATACAGCTCACAACCAGCCACATCGTGCAACAATCATAAGCTCAACTCAACATGGCGGCCGCCGTTGCTTCGTCCACTCCGGCAGAGGAGATCACCGCATCGAGCTACGTCGGCTTCGACTGTGCGTGTGACCGCCCTTCAACCCGCTCATGTCCCGGCTCAACCGCCTATGTCCATAACGGTGGCCTGGTCGCTGACAAGCAGCCATCACCCGCCAAATTGAGCACAAGCAGCTCAAGCGAGGATTCCAGTTCAATGTGATGGTTGTTGGTGAGTTGCAGCGATTATATGTGGCGACACAGCTAACATTGTACCAGGCCAGACAGGGTTGGGCAAATCCACGCTGGTGAACACATTGTTCGCGTCGCACCTGGTCGAGTCAAAGGGACGCTTTGAGCCGGAAACATCGCCTCGGTCGACCACGGAGATCCACCCCCAGTCGCATGGTACGTTTCTTACCGTCGTCAGCTTGCGCTGGATATGAATCGACGGGCCGCGCTATGACCGCTTCCCTGTATACTTGGCTGATTGCAGTCATTGTCGAGAACGGGGTGAAGCTTCGCTTGAACATCATTGACACGCCCGGTTACGGCGATCAGATCAACAACGAGGGATGCTGGGACCCTATTATCAAATATGTAAGTCATGACGGCGTGACCTAGGCCTCCCAATCAGCGCTGATTACCAGATCCAAGACCAGCATTCCGCTTACCTGCGTAAGGAGCTCACTGCGATGCGAGACCGCTTCATCCCGGACACTCGAATCCACTGCTGTGTGTTTTTCATCAACCCCACGGGACACACCTTGAAGCCGGTAAGCCTGCATGAGTCACCGATACAGTCCGCTGATGGTTAGA
The DNA here is from genome assembly GCA_000442785.1 of Papiliotrema flavescens NRRL Y-50378. Taxonomy (NCBI): domain Eukaryota; kingdom Fungi; phylum Basidiomycota; class Tremellomycetes; order Tremellales; family Rhynchogastremaceae; genus Papiliotrema; species Papiliotrema flavescens. The sequence continues at coordinate 28,562 of CAUG01000458.1, forward strand.
TTGACATTGTCGTGCTCAAGAAGCTGGCGGAGGTGGTCAACGTTGTGCCGGTCATTGCCAAGTCCGACTCGCTCACTCTTGAGGAGCGCGCGTTGTTCAAGCGCAGGGTGAGCTTACCGCAACGGGACGTCGACCTGATCTAACGCCAGGTCATGGCCGAGCTTGAGCACAGTCAGGTCCGCCTTTACCCCTTCGACTCAGAAGAGGACGACGAGCAGGAGCACGCCCTCAACGCTCGAATCAGGGTCAGCAACTTCCTCTCTCCACGTACCCATGGCTGACCATCAGGAGATGCTCCCTTTCGCGGTGATCGGCTCTGAGCGTAGCGTCGTGATCGACGGCAAAGCAGTCCGTGGGCGAAAGAACCGCTGGGGAGTGATCAACGTCGAGGATGAGCGTCATTGCGAGTTCATCTACCTGCGCAACTTTCTCACTAGGTGAGCTGCACGACCATAAGCTTCATCCGAGCTGACGGGCAGGACGCATTTGCAAGACCTGATCGAGACGACCGCGCAGATCCATTATGAGACGTTCCGGTCCAAGCAGCTCCTGGCCCTGAAGGAGTCGTCGGCGAAGCAGGCTTCCGGTGGCGTGTAGACGGCACGAAGCGATACTTGACGGCCACGCCAGTGCTTTGTGTTTCCGGCTTTGTTCACTCCCTTTTACGACCCAACGTTGCTTCGACTACTTTTGATATCACAGCGACTTTGTTACGCTACTAAAACGTCTATACCCATTTCATGTGCATGCTATTCTCCACTGGTGTCCCCTTTGCATCCGACCAAGTCCTGTTTGGGTGCATCGATCGGGTCGAGCGTGACTCAGGTGGGTGGACTTTACGTAAACTGTCAGGAGATGGCACCGGCAACGAGTGTTTCCAGCGTTGCCTATTCGATTCAGCTGGCGTCCTCACATCGGCAACAAAGCATGGAGCAATGAGGATAACGACGCACACGCCAATGATAGCCCTGTTGGGCTTCCTGACATTCTTGTCAACCGCGCTCGCCATTCAGGCGAACCTCGCAGGAATTGTCGACTGGCACAAACCGCTCATCGGTCTGCCGGTGCTCGACCCGACGCCGCCTACCTTGGTCGAGAGTTCTGCTGGAAGACGCGTCGTCTCGATCACCAAGAGCAATGTGCTCGCTGTTATGAACGCGGAGGATGGTGGCGTCGGTGAGCTGTGTCCGATACTACGTCTGGAGCCAGAGCTGACGCTAGTCTGGCGGTATCAGCTCGAGGATGCGGATCCGGTCGTGAGCTATCACATACGAGACGACGGTAGGTCTAGGCGACCCCTGGGCAGGCGGTATCTGACGTATCCAGTGGTCATCCTGCTTTCCGGACCCTCTGGCACGACTGTTCGGCTGTTCTCGCTGGAGACCGGTGGAGTCAGATGGGAGAAGCCATTACATTCCTCGGCGGGCGCACACTTGACGTCGCCCGTGCACCTCGGAACGGACGTGGACTTCACGGCCGACGGATCTAGCGTCGTAATCTTGAGCGACGGACGGCGGATCACCAAGCTGGGCATGGTGGACGGCAAGCTCGAATGGAGCCTCGAGGCGCCCGGCGCGGGGTACGCACGGCTATGCCAAACGCGCTAACAGAAGCTGACCGACAGCGACACTGTGCTTTTCAAGCAGATCCTTGTCTCGTCCGACACGGTCCACACCCTCGCTCTCACCTCATCCTTCGAGTCCACGACGCTCACCACCCTCTCCTTCGACCTGCGCACCTCGCGCCCGCTCGGAGACTTCACGCAGATCCCTTCGTGGATCCCTAATCCATCTCAGGCTGCCCTGACGTCGGCCAACGGCGAGGGAGCTGCCAAGGTAGTCTGGTTCGAGCATGGCAGGATCAGGACTGCGTATCTATCGGCACAGGGCGCATTGGGAAGCACGAAGGATATGGTTGCCGGGCAGGCGAAGCTCTTCAAGGAGATTGTGAACACGCAGGCGAGGCGCCGTGGCCTGATCCTGGGCATGAACCAGTTTGGGGGAGTGCATGTGGTGGACGTCAACCAGGGCAAAGCGATCGATGAATTCGAGAACTCGGTGCGTTGCTCGAGGGTTATCTTTTACAGTCCGGCGCTGACTTGAAGCGAGACTCAGACGACAAGTCCCCATCGGTGTACAGCGCGGCTGTCGGCAAAGACAGCGTGACATTCAACCGGGTGTACTGGTCATTCTCCATGGGTGTGCGTGCGATCTCCCAAACACGTGATGCCGAATCTGATAGTCAGCTCGCTGTCGCTGAGACCAACACCATCAGCTCCTCCGGCGAGGCCATCACGACCGGCTTTACCTTCCCCTTCGACACGAACTCGCACGGTGTCGTCTTGGCGGTCAGTACGGAGCGCCTGCGTTGTGCCATTGCTGATTTGCAGGGCGCCGTTAACTCGAATATCGGACCCAAGCAGCTACCCCACGTCGTCTTGACCACCTCGAACGGCGCCATACAGCTCATTAGCCAAGAGAAGCTCTTCTGGACCCGGGAAGAGGCTCTGTCCGATTTGGCCGCTGTCAAATTCATCGAGCTCGGCGAACGGGAGGTCGAGGAAGCCCGACATGTGCTCGCCGAGGAGGGCTTCGTCGCTCGGACTCTGCGACACGCCGTGGAACTGAAGGTAAGCATAGCAACATTGGCCCGCGGACGGTACTCAATTGCAGGACCTGCCAGCATATCTTTACCGCTTCGTCCGGCGGTTCACCTCCTCGTCTTACGCGTCCACACTGTACACACCGGCGCTCAACGCTACGAATCTCCACCGAGACCAGTTTGGATTGCAGAAGCTGCTTGTGGCGGTGTCCAAGTCCGGTAGGGTGTTCGCCATGGACAGCTCGAACGGCCAGAACGTCTGGACCCGAAATCTCGGACTGAGCGGTGTGAACGGAACCGAGCTGGATGTGAAGGGCATGTGGGTGGTGAGGGAGGTCGGTGAAGGCGTCAATCCGACCTTGGCCGTCATCGCAAGCCGGACGCGTGGCGGAGTGAGGTTTCCTGCTCGCCTGGTGCCAGGTAGCTGACGGACAGATCACGTCAACTGTCGGCTTCCACATCGATGCGTTCACGGGTGTTGTGGCGAATGGGGAGGGGAAACAGGTCCAAGACCTCGGCAAAGAGCTGTTCAGCGGTAGAGCTGAGACGGTGTTCTTGACGCCATTTACCAACTGCGGAACTGAAAACCGGGTCCTAGCTATTGTCGATGAGGAGGAGAAGGTAATCACACCCCTTGCGCGTAGCGCTGCATCCGGCTGACGCCAGGTCCACATCTTCCCATCCTGCAAGAAGGTCGCCTCGGACCTCGAGGCCATCTCGAGCGAGCTCTTCTTCACAACCACGACGCCGTCTCTGTCGGGCACTACGCTCTCAGGCCACATTTTGTCCGCCCGCAATGGCACTCAATTCCAAAGCACCGAGATCTGGTCGATCCCCTTTGTCAACGGCGACATCTTGACGTCCACCACGCCTGTCGCTAATGGCGCAATTGCGTCGTTTGGGCGAGCCGTTGGCGACAAGTCTACGCTTTACAAGTATCTCAACCCGCATCTTGTCGTCCTGACGGTCATCAACGCGCAGAAGTCGGCGGGACGAGTTGTCGTTGTGGACACCACGTCTGGACGACAAGTATACGATGTTGCCCTGGGAGACATCGTTACGTCCAAGGGTGTCCAGGTAGCTATGAGCGAGAACTGGCTGGTGTATTCATATCTCGACAAAGCGGGCTGGCGAATCGGCTCCGTTGAGCTCTACGAGGACAGGCGCAACGACAAAGCGCAGACGTGAGCTAGGCTATGCTCAGGGTCTCCAATAGCTGACGGTAGTCCCGGACTGTCCAGCTTCGCCTCCGGTCACTCTGCCGTCGATGGATGGGCGGCGCAGACTTTCATCGCGCCAAGCGCGGTCAAGTCTCTGGCGATCACCACGTCAAAGTTTGGCGTCACCGCCAAGGACCTCATCTACATCAATGACCGCAACCAGATCGCCACGATCCCTCGCCGCCTGTTGGATCCCCGGCGCCCCACCGGCAAGCCCTCCGCGAGCGACAAGGAAGAGATGCTTATCCCGTACGAGCCGGCCCTGCAGACAAGCGTCAAGTCGGTCGTTTCGCACAAGTACCAGATCCTCGGGGCGAAGCACCTCACGTCCTCGCCCGCGCTGGTCGAGTCGACGTCGTTGTTGCTCGTCCATGGGCTGGATTTATTCTTCTCGCGCGGCGTCACGCCCTCGGGCACATTCGATATCCTGACGGATAGCTTCAACAAGGCGCAGCTGCTGTTGACGCTCGCGGTGCTGAGTGTGGGTATCGCCGTGGCGAAGCCGGCCGTGCAGCGGAAGAATCTCACGGCGAAGTGGTTTTAAGCATGCAGAAGATAGCATTAGAGCAAGCAGGTCAAAATGCATTGCATGGGAATCTGCCTGCTTCAATGTTTTGTTGCAGTCCGAAGGCAGCCAGATTCTCGAGAGTGCTGTCATGGGATGGAGCAATGTATTGGGTGGACATCTGAAGCGATATCAACCAACCATCACGTCCATCTCTACGCAGGCCCTTAAGCGTATCAGTGAGCGAAAGTGGACAGCAACTGTGCGCTATACATCGCGATTCGTCATCTTTCGTGAGGTTCGTGAATGACCTGCTCGACTTTCGCCCTGCGTCCTGCTGTCCTACAGGACCCGGCTGTCCTTCCTGGTCCTCGACGTGTTGAGGATCCACGTTTCGTTCTATCAACCAACGTTTCTTATAATCATGCGAGCCGTGTCGAGCACAGACTGCAGCATCGCGTCGAAGCGGTCCACATCGTGCTCCGCCGCCTCCAGGAAAGACGGCACGTCCAGCAGTTCAATCTCCACCTCGTACGTGGTCACAGGATTTGCAGCGTGATCAAACTACCCGTCAGCGATGCGCCAAGTCGGCTTGTCCCCGCGGCTCACCTTCTGCGTGACGACGGTGAGGTCGACCTGACACAGCTCATGTCTGTAGCACGCGCGGTCCTTCTCTCTCGAACCCGCGTTGGGCGGCCCAACGGGCATGTCCACTGATAATCAGCGGTGTTTGCCTTGAGAACGCCTTGCGCTCACCTGGATCTTCCGTCGCGACGGACACGCGCCAGTCCAGCGCCGACCGCGGGCTGTATACATTCATATGCCCGTGACTCCGTTTCTGGATGACTCCGCCCGGGACGATCGATCCGTCTCGATTTCGCGACACCCGGATCTTTCCGCCGCCGCGGGACGAGCCGGAGTGGTGGTAAAACTCGTCGATATGCCGCGCGCGGAAGAATTTGATGGGATGGGGCGTCTGTATTGACTGTTGCGTCGCGCTGTTGAGCAGGTTGTTCAGACTCATGTTTTGGTGTTTGGTCATGTTGGACGAGAACGAGCCGATTGGGTAGTCTGGCGGGATGACTGGGGTCAACACAGCGCCATATCAGCCGATCCAGACGCTCGCACGCACTCATCTCTGTCGCTGTGGGCATGCGCATACGCCGCGGCGTGGGGTCTGGGGGTCCCGGGGCAGCCATGATCGTCCCGAGCTTGATCTCGACCTGCCGTCAGCTGCGCACAGGCGCGCCAGGACTCGCAGCTCACCTCGACGTTTTCCCTACCCTTCGCCAAAGACAGTATAAACTCTCCTATGGCCTTGGTGAACTCGTTCCGGGGAGCTATACCGAAGAATTGTGGGATATACCCCGGAACGACTACAGCGGCATGCTCATGGCCATTGTCGCCGCGATCCTCCATCCGTTGTCGTTTGCGACCATGGCCATTGCTCGACTCTGCGACCGCCTGATGCCCGCCCGCGTACTCTTCCTGTCCGCCGTATCCATCCTGGCTCTCCTCTGAATCCGACATTTTGGGTGGGGGTGGAGGAGCTGTGATATCGAGGTCGGGAGCGCCGTATCGGGTTGTGAGGTGCTGTTGCGTTGGCGGGGGATTCGAGTAGTACGGTGGTCGGTCGTGCAAGGGTATGTAGCTCGGCATGTAGAGAACGGACGGGCGTCCAGTGGTTGAAGCTAGGCAAAAACAGCCTGGAGAGGTGGTGAACAAGTACGGGCAGGCAGTAAGCGGGTGCGCCCTGTTAAGCTTATCAGTCGACGCGATCGTGACGTGTGTCATCGGGTTCGGCGCTTGAGATTTCAGTTGACCCAAGCTTCATGCGGATGACGATCGTGGACGAAATGACTTGTACACGCACCATCATCTAGATACCTCTACAAAATGTCACGACAGCGCGCAGACGGCAGAGAGGCACAGCACCTCAGACCGCTGAAAGCCGAGCTAGGAACGCTCGACCGGGCGGACGGATCAGCTCGATTCGGGTTCGGTGAGTTTGTGCTCTAGCTTCGGATGGCCGACATGATCGCCTGGCTGGCCAGTATCCAACAACAGCGTGACTGACTTGACAGGTAGTACCGCAGCGCTCGCCTCTGTCTCTGGACCAATTGAAGTCCGCATACGCGAGGAGCTCCCGGACAAAGCGACCCTGGAGGTCGTCCACCGTCCTCTCGAAGGCGTCAACGGTAAGGCCATCCGCGCTCTTTCGCTAACCATACTGACGTATCAGCGACGCCCAGCAAAGCGCTCATGAACATGGTCTCGGCCGCTCTCCCTCATCTGCTCCACCTCGGACAACATCCTCGATCCCTCATCCAGCTCGTCATCCAATCACTCTCGCCCTCCCCCACTCCGAAAGTCTCTTCCGTGTCGTACATCTCCAACACCTGGCCGGCGCCTATCGACCCCCCACATATCGACTACGCGCCCATGAGCGGCATGTACTTCTCCACGCGGGCTGCAGCTCTCAATGCGGGAAGTCTTGCGCTGCTGAATACCGCCGCGGTCGCTATGCGGGCCGTTGCGATCGCCGTGAGCCTGGCGTTCGTGGACGGTGAGCTGCTGCTGGACCCGACGGCCGAGGAAGAGGACCGCGCGCAGAGCCGGTTTGTCTTTGGATGGGCTTTTGGAAGTGGGATCAGCACGGTTGGCGCTGAGGGAGCAAGTGCGGATGGAATGGAGGTGGATGGGGCGAAGGAGGACGAGGCGGAGATCATATGGACGGAGAGTGAGGGAGAGTTCACGAAGGATCAGGTGAGCACACAACTCATTTGTCGTCAAGACGAAGCTTACAAAAAGTTCGAAAACGCTCTTCAGGACGGAAGGACAGCTGCAGGAGACATACTGGCGTTCTTCCGGCAGGAGCTCGGCGAATTCCTGTCAAAGTCTTTGCAAACATAGCATAATGCATTTGCACTTAGCCATTGCTACGGCCATGTCTCTCGCTGGCAGTGCTTGTCTGGAATATGCATGAGCAGACTGAGACTGTCCCCCTAGAGCCTCATACAAGGCTCGCGGAAAGCCCAGCCTAGAATTTCTCATGTTTGTCCTTGGCCCATCACGGTGGATTGAAGCAAGGCGGACGCCGATGTAGGCAAGCCGACTAGTTTGACGATTCGCTCCCCATGGGTCGGACGCCACTTGTTCCTGCTGGCTGCCATTTGGAGGCTGATGGCGAGTGCTCGATGCCACTGATCGAATGCTACACTTACGCCTTGAGTCCACGCGTCCACTCCTCGATAGCGCGACCGGCGTAGAACAGGAGTTCCTCCGTGCCCCATTGGCCCGTCAAGCTCACGCCCACAGGCCAGCCATCTTCCGCTCGGCCTGCTGGAATGCTCATGGAGGGTGCACCGGCCAAGCTCGCGGGTACGGTCAACATGTCCTGCAAATATCCGCTCTTTTCGTTGCGATCCTCCACCGGGACACCGAGCACTGGTGCAGTGCGTATCGCCGTGGGGTGCAAGATCAGGTCGACTCCGTCCGCAGGTGCGTTCTGTGATGGCCGGGCGGGATGCGGTATACGGAAGGTAGTGGTGAATTCGCGCCGGAGCTGACTGCGGAGAAACAGCGCCTTCAGATATGTGTTGTTGAACTCGCTGATTGTAAGCTTTGCTACGCAGTGCACCTGGATATTTGACGCACTTTGCTGACAGGGCATATGTGCCGGCGAGCAAACGCTTCTTCACTTCCTTTCCGAATCCTTCTGTTCTTATCCGCCTGCGCCGTTCCTCGCCGCTCTCATCCCGAGCCTGTCGCTCGGGCTCACTGCCGTACCACCCTCCGCCGTATCGCGCCAAGTTCGAGCTCGCTTCGGCGCAAGCCAGCACGTAGTATGCCGGCAGGGCGAGACGATACGAGGGAAGGTCCACTGGTACCAGACTGGCTCCGAGAGACTGTAGGTGGCGTAATAGATGGCGAGACGTGTGAAGATACGGCTCAGGAAGATGTGTCTGGATTGGCAGGCCGATACGGAGACCCGACAATGGCCGATTTGAGGCGAGGGCCGCTAAACGCTTCGTGGTCGATGCTTTCGCGGCGATTCGCGAAGAAGATGATGCGCACGTCATGTCCCGGCTATCTTCTTGTGATATAACGTCTGACGGTGAGTGATCGCTGAGATGCGAGCCTGCGAACTCACCAAACACCTGTCGCACGGTATCCACCGAGCTCCCGAGAACACCCACGCAGTCGAGGGAATCAGCGTACGAGACCACTCCGTATCTGCTCATCAGCTCAAGAATGCATGGCCTTCCGACAGCTGACATACCGGCTGACCAGACCATACGACGGCTTCAAGCCGACGACACCGGTGTAGCTCGCCGGAAGTCGTACCGAACCGCCCGTATCAGTCCCCAAAGCCCTGGCAATCAGCGAAAATGTCATAGCTGACCAGAGATCACTGACGCCCAGCATGAACCCTCGGCCACAGCTGCCGCCGGTCCGCCCGAGCTCCCGCCGGCCGATCTTGGTGGCTCATCTGGGCTTGGTGAAGCGGGATTGTGTACCGGCGAGTACCGAGACGGCATACTTGTCGTTTCTGATCTGTTCGGCTGGTGAGCGACGTCCCTCGCGACAATTCCCGCTTGTAGCTCACCCCATACCAAACTCGTCCATCTTAGTCATCCCTGCTATGGTCGCTCCTGCCTTGATAAGCGAATGAACGCATGTCGCGGTATGAGGCGGATGGTAGCCTGCGGCGTTAGGAGCGCTGCGGTTGATCGGATTCAACACACACCTTCCAGTATCTGAGAAGAACATGTGACCGGAGCGGGCTCGTATGCGATGTTCTCCTTGATTGATATCGCTCGGCCGGTCAGCGTGCCTGTCGGTCAGCCGAGCGGATGGCAAGAGACCAAGTGCCTCACCCTCGACAGCTGACTGGGCTGCAGGCGCCACCCAGGTGTAAGGCGTGGGCTCTGTGTGCGACACCCTTGGCCTTCTGACCGCCGCCGTCTGAGCCCAACGCGAGCAGCTGGCCCTCATCTGATATTGTTATGGGATATATCTGGTGGTAGAGGTGATTTCAGTTGACAGTGATCCGAGGTGGACGTTTCAAGTGGAGGTAAAGTGCCACTTGTCGGCAATATACCGTTTCGCCCCAGCTAGCTCACTCACTGCTGCTTCAGTGCGCTTGCCTCCGCCACCTCTGCTACTCACTTCTCCGACATTCCACTATAGCACCATCCTCACTCTCTCGCACCATCTCACCTCGCATACACCTCGCAGCCAGAACCAGACCCTACGGCGACACGCGACTTCTCGCGTGCTTTCGCTAGATCAGAAGGAAGGGCCGCCATCGACCATTTTTGCCCAATTCGGGGTTACATAGAGGCTCTTTTGGTTTCGAGGTGGGTTCACTTTGCCGCGACGCAAAAGGCCAAGGGACAAGGAGCGGGGCGTGTGACTGCATCGATCACGGCGGGAAGGACCCGGACGATAGCCCGAAGGGGCTCATGGCGTAGCAGGGCTGAACCAGCCAGCTTGGAGCGCGTGAATGCATAGTCGGAGCTCTGCTAACGCTTCGCAGTCTCGCCCCTTGAATCAACCTCTTTTAATGTCCTCCAGGCCGCAAGCGAACCAAACGTCCGGCCTGTCCAAATCGGCCGCCAAGAAGAATCGCAAGAAGGAGGCAGCGGCTGCCGCGGCACCCAGCAACCCAACCCAGCCTCTACCTTCGCTATCCTCCACGACGCCGTCCAACAGCGCTCAACCCCCTCGGGCTGCCAACCCCTTCCCTCCCCTGCCTCACCCTTTGCCCACCAACTTTGACCCTTCGGTCTTCTTCCAAGGATCGCTAGGCACGTTCCCGGGCGCTGAGTTCACATACGAAGCGACCGAGTTTTACGACGATCAGGCGCCGCACACTGCTGCTGGAGGAGGGGCCGGAAACAACGCTTCGCCATTTGGCCTGCCGTTCCCGTTCGACTATTCTAGTCTGGGCGCTAACCCGCCTGCGGCAATCGCGGGAGGCTTCAACATCACCCACGAGGACCTGATACAGACGGCAAACGAACTGTATAGGAGAATGGCGGACCCGAACTTTGGCAGTGATGATGCGTATTGGTCATCTCTCCCGCCCCACCTGCGGCAGTTCATCCGCGAGGCTGTACCTGTCAACACGAACGTCGGTGCAAACGGAACGGCGCGGAGCAACCAGAACGGCGCACAGGCGGTGAACGAGGGTCAGCAGGGGATGTGGATGATGGCTCAGCAGATTGTGAATGCTGCGAGCCAAGGGATGGGGCTTGGCCCAGGCGTTGGAGCGGGATTGCTAGCCGGTGTGAACGGGCGGCAGTTCTCTCAACCAGGATTGGGCGAGGAACTCGGATTCAGGCGGCATCCCGATGCGCCTAAAGAGGAGGAATTCGATGACGAGGATGAGTTTGACTTGGACGAGCCAGCGTACGACACGCCAAACGGCGCCGCGCCCAAGAAGAAGAACAAGAAGAAGAAGAAGAAGGGAGGGGCAAATGCGGCGGCCGCTCCAATGGCTGCAGACCAGCCACCAGCGCAATTGCCTCCTGCAGCGCGACAACCACCTCGTCAGCCGATACCTCCAAATCCACCTGTTCAACAACATCACCAACAACAACCCGCCCTCAACCCTCCTCCGCCACCTGCCACCCCAGCACCCATCAACCCGCCACCTAGCTCGCGCGCGGCTGGCAAGCAACCGATGACCAACGCTCCCGCTGCGAACCCACCTCCTGCTCGCTCAGCACGGGCCGCTGGGAAGGCCCCAGCCAGCTCGGCACCGGCGCACAATCACCACAACCACAGCCATCCTCCACCAGCAAAGCCGGCGGCCGGTTCTGTGGCCAAGGGTAAAGCTCCCGCAAATCAACCTCCCGCCAAGATATGGACGCAATCGTCGATACAGGATCGCGAGAACATTCGCAATTTCTGGCTCAGCCTGAGCGAGCTAGAACGGAAGGACTTGCTGCAGATCGAGAAGGAGGCCGTGCTGAAGAAGATGAAGGAGCAGCACCGACATGCCTGCGGGTGCGCAGTTTGTGGTCGAAAGAAGGTCAATATCGAGTCGGAGCTGGATCACCTCTACGAACAATACTACGACGAGCTTCGCCATTACGCATCAGAACAGCGTGCGGCCGCGACTGGCCGGACAAATCCTCCGCCAGGGGCGGGGCCCTTCCCTGGCAGTGTAGAGGTCGACTCAACCGGTCAGGTCACCAAATTCGACCACCGCGCACCAGATCCGAATTTGGTGCACGACGATATCATCGATGATGCCTCCGAGGAGTACGACGACGAGGAGTACGATGACGAAGATGACCTGGAGGACGATGATATTGGCTCTGACGAGGCGGAAGTCGGGGACGATATTGACGACGGACACCATCACCCGCCACCACGCCAAGCCAGACCAATCGCGAAAGCACCGGCGAGACCTGCAGACGGACATGACTTCATGGGCTTTGGGAACACGTTGACGACGATCAAAGGTGAGGTGGTTTCCTTATCATCTGTGTAGGGCTTACGCTGAGCTATTCCGGTTCTGTCACTTCTTTTTTACACGTTACACTACCTCGCTTCACTCATTCCCCCTGCTCTTCACCACCGACCACCCGCCTCGATCACTCGACACATTTTGCCCGATTAACCATTTGACACCAGGAGGTATCCTTACCGTCGCTGACGACTTGCTCAAGAACGATGGGCAGAAATTCTTGGAGATGATGGAGCAACTCGCTGTCGCACGAGCGACGCGCGAGGAGCAGAACATACGCGATCTGCAGGACGAGACCGAGGACGACTACGATGAGAAGGACGAGTGAGTGGCGGTTGTTTAAGAAAACGAATTTGCGGCTGATGTACAGCGAGCCCATCTCCGAAGCCGAACGGATCGAGGAGGGGAAGCGCATGTTCCAAATCTTCGCGGCGCGGATGTTCGAGGCGCGAGTGCTGCAAGCGTACCGGGAACGCGTGGCCAAGCAGCGAGAGGAGCAGCTCCTATTGGAGCTGGATGCCGAGGACGAATTCAAGCGGCAACGCGAGGAGAAGAAGGCTTCGCAGTCCCAGAAGAAGAAGGACAAGAAGAAGTGCGTCCACTTTTCGCGGCAAGCACCATTGATGCTAATGTGTCAGGCAGCAGAAGCAGAAGCTCGAGGAGGAACGCCTTGCCCGAGAAGCTGCTGCGGCTGCCGAAGCCGAGGCTATTAAGGCTAAGGCGGAGCAGGCTGAACGCGATCGTCAGAAGCGCGCAGAGGAGGATCGCATCAAACGCGAGGCTGCAAAGCGTGCACAGGCCGAAGAACAGGCTCGGATCGCTGCCGAAAAGAAGAAACGGCAGCAGGAAGAGAAGGATCGCGAGGAAGAGGCCAACAAGAAGCGACGGGAACGGGAAGAGAGGGCACGCAAGGAGCGCGAAGCGAGGGAGAAGGAGGCCAAGGAGAAGGAGAAGCGGGAACGAGAAGAGAGACTCGTCCGTGAGAAGGCTGAGAAGGCCGAGAAAGAACGCCTCGCGACAGAGCGTGCCGAGAAAGACCGTGTGGCCAAGGAGGCTAAGGACAAGGCGGACAAGGAGAAGCTTGCCAAGGTCGAGGAGGAGCGACAGGAGAAGACTCGACGAGACGAGATCACGCGCAAGGAGCGCGAAGCTGCCGAGCAAGCGAAAGTCCTCGCTGCCCAGCAGGCGCAGCGCGAACGCGTCAAGGCGGAGAAAGCCGCTGCTGAGAAGGCTGCCGCTGACAAGGCTGTTGCAGACCGTCTTGCCGCTGCTTCTCGACCCGCTCAGCCCATTCCCGTCCGACCTGGCAAGGCCTCGACAACTTCAAGGAACGGCTCTATCGTTTCCCCGCCCGCCGACCTTGGCGCTTCACCTGTCAAGGCCGCGGCGGTCCCTGGTGCTGCGCGTGCCCCAGTTCGACCTCAGCAGAAGACCCCTCAGCCGTTCTTCCAGCAGCCGATCGCGCCTGCAGGGTATCGAGCGGCTATCCCAGCTCAACAGTACCCTCCCGGCTTCCGACCGAGCTTTTCGGGCCCATCGTCTGCTGCATTCTCGCCACCTCCTGCTGTTGGCGTCAACGGATCTTCAGCCCTATCCCCTAACCCGCCCTCTCGAGGCTACGCCCCGGAGCCATCCCCACCTTTCGACCTTGGCCCAAGGACCGCGCCCATCGGTATGGGCTTCCCGCAATCCAAGACGGGCCGCATGCCCAGTACCGACGAAACATTCTCCCCTCCTCCCCCGCCTATCGGTTCGCTTGCCCCAAGAAATGCCTCGGGCGACATCGGCGACTCATTTGCCCATGCTCCTGGACCAGCTCCTATCGCCCCTCCCGGTCCGATCGGTAGACCGTCTGCGTTCCTCGATGCCCCTTCGGGGCCGTCAGCACTGGGACGCTCTTTGTCGCCAGCTCAGCCTGAACAGGTCTTCGGATCGGCAGCGCTCGGCGGCGACGACGAGATTGTCCAGCCGGCTCGTCGCACCATCTCGAACGGTTGGGATATCCCTACTTCGGCGGCTCCCGGTGCTGGTCGATGGTCGACTGCCCCGACCAGCTCGATTTGGGGCACTCCCGGTGCAGCCGATCCCTCGTGGGCGACGCCCGCGCCGCGACAGCCCTCGTTTGGCGGTATCGGTTCCGGGTTTGGCACGAGCGCGCCCGGACAGGCCGTTGGCGTCGGCGCAGGCGGTTTCGGCAGTATATTTGGTGCGCCGGGGGTGGGCACCTCGCTTCCGAGTCAGCAGGCACCACAGCAGTCGCAGCCGCAACAACACGGCTTGGGCCACTCGCTGCATCCTCAGCAGGCGCATCATCAGCAACACCACTAGGAGAGGAGCAATGGCGGCGCTGCTGCGAGCAATTGTCCTGGCGGAGCAGACGGAGGCGAGGCGAAGGAGTCGCCCGCTTCCCGCACAGCCGTGTACCCTGGCTGGCCGGAGCTGAAGCACGAGATCTGGGGGAAGTGGCCGCCTGGAACGTTGCCTCTGCCTCATCTGTTCAGGTGGCGCAATATACAGGCGGGGCGGAAGTGAGTGGAAGTGCGAGGGGAAGGAGCAGACGAAGAAGCAATCTCCAAGCGTTGACTGTATTTCGCTGTATACATAGGTGGTGATGGTAGCTTGTTATACTCATCCCGCATCGCGCTCGGCGCTCACCACCTGTATGCAACGAACTCTGCATTGATTTCACATGCGATGCGTTGTGGGGCTCGGTGAATCACAAAACTGGGTCACATGGCCCAGCGGCCCGCGATACATGATATCTAACATGCTGCCAGCTATGTCGGGCGGGGTACATATGCTGCTGTTCTCTTTCTACAGGTCGGGAACAACCATGATCATGTCACTACCCTCGGCCTGTAGCCGTTCACGCCCTGTTCGCCGTGCCCGTTCCTCCCACTGCCATTTGAGCCCCCCTTTGACATCGGTTCCTGCCTGTCCCCAGAGGGCGTGCTCGGCGAGACGCCGCCAGCGCCGAATTTGATCGTCAGAGAAGGCCGTCCTGTCGAAGTCGAGGGCGAGACCGAGCCGGCAACATGCGAGCCATTTGCGCCGTTGACGCCATTGGCACCGTTTGGTGACAACCTGGCGGTCGAGGGACTCTCCCCAATCGGCGACTTGATCTTCAGCTTGAAGCCGCTGGACGGGATAGTCGAGCCGGGCGACAGAGCTGCAGGGCTTGCAGGCACTGGGGCGGACAACCCGTGGCCCGTCGACTCGGAAGGGGTGTTGGGACTGGACGAGAACCCGCCAAGGGATGACAAACTGAGGCGGAAGCGCGGCTTCTCATCGACAGAGCCATTCGTAGCATGTAAAGCCGGGGCGCTGGTTTCTCGTTCGCGTGGTGTGGTGATTGGCACGGCGGAATTCGTATCCCTGGCCGTCGATTTACGCCTTGCCAAGGGTTCGCCGACTCCCCTCTGCACGACATCGTCTTCCGGCAAGCCGGCTGACCACCGCGCAAGGCCACGAGGCGCCATCGGCCATGTGGGCTGTACAAGCCCCGGGTCCATCGTCGCATCGACCGGCTTCAGGCGAGCTT
The DNA here is from genome assembly GCA_000442785.1 of Papiliotrema flavescens NRRL Y-50378. Lineage (NCBI taxonomy): Eukaryota > Fungi > Basidiomycota > Tremellomycetes > Tremellales > Rhynchogastremaceae > Papiliotrema > Papiliotrema flavescens. The sequence continues at coordinate 43,912 of CAUG01000458.1, forward strand.
TCGCCAGCGCAACAGTGGAAGGCCCGGCGACGACCGGCTCGAACACTGGTCCATTCAGTACCTGCCTCTTGCCATCTGTGTCTACAATTGCATAGCGCATGGGCACGGGATGACGAATTGACGACAGTCGTTCTCGCAGATTCGGCGGTAGGTGCGGCGATCGGATTTGATGGATGAGCTGCGTTAGGACACCGTCCTTGCTCGGATTGAGGGGGATCGCTCGTGGCGGGATAAACTCCGGTACGACAGTCTCCTTGTCGGCTTCCTGCTCCGATCGAAGCTCCTTGATCCTCTTCGGGTCTGTGTCCGGCGCATTCATTTCAGCTTGCCTGGCCTTCGACCTTTCCTCGCGGGCTTTCGGTTCTGCCTCCAAAACCGGGTGCGACGGCACAATCGGCGTTGACCGCGGACCGGGTATCTGTACGCATAACGTGTCCTGGGGCGAGAACTCCTCTCCAGACGCGATCACGCGGCGCAGCAAGTCGGCACTTTGTTGCCGCAATGGCATCTCCCGCATCGTCACGGTGAACTCGCCTAATATGGCGCTGTATGCCGTCGCCAGCGAGTCGAACGAGGAGGTTGCAACAGGCAGAGCCGGCGAGGTAGCAGGTTCCGGAGGGTCGGCGAAAGGACGCGAGGCGTTCAGCTGCGATTGGGAGAATGGTATTCGCCGGCGATAGCGATCAATGATGCTGAGAGCGGCTGCAGGCGCTGTCGTTGCAGTGGCCGGATCCTCATGCGAGACGTGTGCGGGGATCTCGGGATGCGCCTCGTCCCCTGGTAACGGCGGAAGCCATGAAAAGTCGGGAGATTGATGACGAATTGGTTCGACCTTGATGTCGGCGTCCCACTCCATATCTTCGTCCGTTTGCTCGCCTTCCACCTCGTCATCATTCATCTCCTCCCCCTCGACTTTGATAGTCGCCTGCCGCTTGTTGGGCGACCACCCATTCTCTAAGCGCCCCCGCTTGTGCCTCTGCTTCACTGCCCGCAATTCCACATACGGCTCGTCCTCGCCCATCCCATCTTTGAGCCCATCTCGGAGAATCGCCAGCCCCGGACCAGAAAGTGTCACCTCCTGATCCAAGCCCACTGCCCACTCATGCAGCTCCCCAACCCCTCCAACACCCAGCTCTTCCAGTCCCTGGAGAACATCAATGGCGACGACTTTACTCCTCCCCGCCAAAGACGCCCGTTCGGCACATGTCGCGGCGACGAGTTGCAGGTATCGTGAAAGGGTGGCGCTAAGCGTCAAGCTTGCGGCTCGGGATGTGGAAGCGAAGCCGGTCTGAGCGAGGGTATGCAGCGCAGCGAGATGCAAGACTGCATCTGGCGCGGGGGCTGACATCCTTGCGAGGGGCACGAGGTGGGCCGCTTATCTCATGGATGACAATGGATGAGAGTCTTTGTGGTTGATGGACAATGGATGAGTGGGTTGTCTGACGACACACACATAACATGGACGCTACTCAACGCGCGCCTTCGGTTGACCCGGGGAAGGGTGAGTGGGTGGGTGGCAAAGTGCCACATCCGAGTCACGCGACTATAATTCCGATGCCACACACCTTTGGGTGGCAGCAGTTTTCGAGCCAGCAGAAGAAGCTCCCCGACGACCTTTGGAGCGTATCAATTCAAGCCAATTTCCACCACTTTTCCTACCCTACACCAACATCTTATAACCCTCCTTTACTCCCCTCTTTCCCACCCCAACAACTCATCACAGTACGTCGAGGACGCGGCTCGTCTGACTCTTTCAGCTGATCCTCCAGAAAATGCCGTCCGACGAGGAGCACGAGACCTTCGAGGCTGCCGGTGCCGGTGCCTCCAAGACCTTCCCGTGAGTGTCACCACTGTCATGTGCAAATTTGTTCACGCGATGCTGCATCAGTGGGCAAAGTGTGCCACAGGAGCTCACGTACAGCATGCAGTGTTCGTCTCTCCGAAAGAACGGACACGTCGTCATCAAGGGCCGACCGTGCAAGATCATTGACATGTCCACCTCCAAGACCGGAAAGCACGGTCACGCCAAGGTCCACCTTGTCGCCACTGACGTGCGTGCAATCGTCCTCGTACGGGCGCATTGGAGCTGACGTTCAGATCTTCACCGGCAAGAAGCTCGAGGACATCTCCCCGTCCGTGAGTTGACATCATGTCGATGCCTCACTGTGCGCGCAGAGCTGATTGGCCAGACCCACAACATGGACGTCCCCAACGTCCGACGAACCGAGTACCAGCTCCTCGACATCCAGGACGTGAGTGCTAGCGTGGCTTTCGAGTGTGCTGGCACCGTGCTGACTTGTAGGGTTTCTTCAACTTGATTGACGGTGACGCCAACGCCAAGGACGACGTCAAGGTCCCGGACAGCGACCTCGGCAAGGAGATTGAGAAGGCCTTCGAGGAGGGCAAGGACCTCATGGTCACCATCGTCGCCGCCATGGGTGAGTCATCACCGTGAATACTGGCCTGGATTATGACTGACCCGCAGACGAGGAGCAGGCGATCTCCTGGAAGGAGGCCCCCGCGAACGCCTAAGCGTCACGTCCATAGAGGCTGTGACTCTGACTGCGATCCCGGGCCGACCCGACTCCGACCACCCAAAACGAATGTATCTTTCAGGATCACCGTCTGCGTTGATACACTTCTTTCACCCCCACCCATCATACGTTTTACACGCCTGAAAGCACACCATAGTTTTGTTCTTACGGGATGTAGATGTTGAACCAAGACATGGCTGTTCGTGTTTGGCCTGTGTCTGAATGTCTCAGAGCTTCGGGCTCACGCAATCAAATCGTTCCCGCATATTGATAAGCCACGGATGACCGAAGCGAGCACAAAGTTCGCGTCGGCTTGAGCGAACATGGTGAACAGCTGAACGGCCATTCGGGACCGGGGCGGGAGTTTGGCCAGGTGGAGGTCGACCACGACACGTCTGAAATGTGCGCCATCATTCGCGCAGCTGTTTACCCCTCATCGCCGGCAAGATGCCCATGCCTCCAGACACGATATTGCTGCTGCACTCCCCGCAATGCAGCCCATACGGCTTCCTGACCCGTGCGCTCTTCATCCTTCTCCCCAGCTCTGCTGATACGATCAGGTCTGCTCGACAAGCCGGTGAACGCGGACGAGCTGGTCATACCGTGGACCATCGACAACAAGTACTACACCGCGCAGGTGAATATACAGGTACTGGAGCTGGAAGACGATGGTGTCCTTCCGTCTGGTGTCGAGGTGTTGCTGTACCTGTATGACCAGGCGAGTCAGACTGGCGCGGGCGGGTGCAACGTCTGACGTTCAGGTCGGCTCAATACCGTACTCGCTCACCCAGAGCATGGCTACCGAGCCCAAAGACATCGCTCTGGCCGTGAGAATCAGAGACTCTGGGAAGAACGGTCAAGATGGAGACGGAGACGATGATCTCGCATGGTCCAGCGCGAGCGAAGAATGGCAGGACATGTTCGAAGAGCTGGGCATGGAGGTGGTGGACGAGACGGCCCAGCCAGAAGACGACGACGAACGACGTGAGCTACAGTCATGCTCACGGAGAGCCCGAGCTCACAGTCCAGCAATATCACCCATCGAAACGGTGCGGCAGACGCTCATGACGCACTTGTGGACCGGCATGCATCGTAAAACGATGGACAACGGCCGGGCAGCGAATCCGCTTCCTGCGCACCGGGATCTGGATGCCGACGACGTGGAAGATGATGAGGACGAGGCTGGGCCCTCGACTTTTCCCATCAGCTTCAATGTGGGCGATGAGGCTGTTGGGACTGGGGAAGTGGGACAGCGACTGGGTGATGTTGACGCGGCGACTGCGTTTCCAGGTCTCGCGGAACTGCGGCAGCAGATCGAGATGGACGAGTTTGACCGGTTCGAGCGGACGGGAGAGCTGGCTGGTGGAGGGCTGGGACGGCTCGATATGCTCGATGAGCTGCTTGGGGGGACGCCGGGCGAGGACGAGTATGCTAGGCTGGACGAGTGGCTGGACGATGACGACGACGTCGACGACAATTCCGGTGATGGCGGATTTGCCCCGCTCGAAGACGAAGCCGGCGAGGAAGGCGGGAGACCCGACGGAGAGACAGGTCTGAAACGGGAGGAGATGGGCGAGGCGACTGACAGCGCGCCGGACCAAGCAGCAGCGATACCAGGAGAGCCCGCCTCCGCCGGGGACGATACCTTCGACGACGACTTTGACGACTTTGCAGCATTCCAATCTGCACCTCGCGCAGGACACAGCAACGGTCAAGCGAGAGACTTACCCACCACATTAGACCCTACTCCTTTACTGTACCACCTGCAGTCTGTGCGTACGGAGTTGGCAGGGCTCAGCGAGGATGAGCGGCGGACTCGCGCTGCGAAGGAGGTAGCTAGAGTGATGCGGGATCTGGGTTTTGACGACGCTGAAGGGGATCTCTTCGCGGATGTAGACGGAGATGAGACCGGCTTGTGATCGTAGAAACAGCCAGGGGCGCTGTTCTGGGTCGATCTGTCTCCCATAGGTCCGAGATCAAGCCAGGATGCGATTGGTTCATGCCATGATGAGATGATGTATAATACATGGGCTCCATGCAATACCTACCGCCTGCGCACGCCTTGTACTACTCGTGACCAGCTCACATATCCTTGAGCTCTTTGTCCTTCTTCACTCATAGACCCCGCCTCGACCACACACACGTACATTACTCGACATCAGTCTGGGTCATATCCCGCACACCTCGCTCGCTGCTTGTTAGACGTCTTCCATCCATGGCAGCAAGCTCGAACCCACCTGAAGCTCAACATGCCGCCCTCCTGCATCAGCTCGACCACCTCCTCGGCCTCAGCAACCTTCATCTTGCCCAGCACCTTGTTCACCGCCTCGAGGTTCTCCGTTGACAGCGCAGCCTTGAGCTCCGGCTTGAATCCCTCGAAGATTTCCCACTTTCGCTGCAGGAATGCGCGGACCTGCTCGATGTCGAGGTCCTCGGTACCCTCACCCTCGACCCGCAGCTCGGCGGGTGGTGGGCCATCTGGCAGGTTGAACGCAATGGTCATGTTTGGATCTGTCGCCACGAGCTGAATCTGTTCGCGCTCTTGTTGCGACTCCTCCTGGATGAGCTCTCTCGTCCGACTCTCGATTCGGCCGTAGGTTTGCGCGAGGTCCTGGGTGAACATGGTGATGGATTTAGGGTTTTGAGTGATCATTCTGCCGTTAGTGATGCATCGCAGACAACTCTCATCTCACTGACTTTTGGAAGAACAATCCCACGCCGTCCTTGCCGAGCTGTCGGCAATAATTGACAAGCAGTGATTGATGCACGCATCGCTTCGCCAACGCCTTGTCGCCGCGCCTCTCGGCGTCAAACGCTTCAGCCAGCAACGAGTCGTGCGTTGCATTGGTCAGGACGGAAGAATCGCGCTGGATGAATTCGTAAGACTTGCGGAAGTCTCCAAGCGGGATGTTGGCAAATTGGCGAGCCGATGCTGAAAGCGGACCAAACTCCTCTTCCTCATCATCCGTCTCTTCTGCTTCTGAGGCCGGCGGTTTCGAGCTGGAAGCCTGCGGCGTCAGCAAACGTACGCCAACCCGGTAAAAGTGAAGCTCACGCTTGCTCCCGGGTTCAAGACCTCGATCGTCTCCGTCGTCTGCTTCGCCCTGGGCTGCGACTTCGGCTTGTCCTCCAGCGGCGAGGGCTTCGGCGCCGCCACGCTCGTCGCGCTCCAACCCTCCTTGATGCCCTCGCTCGTGATCTTCTTCTTCTGCTCCGCCTCCTCTTGCTCAATCTCCTTCTTCACATCTGCATCCCGCCTGTCCAGCTCTGACAGGTGCCACTCCAGCCTGCTTTCCAGGGCATGTTGCAGCGCTTGCACCTTGTTGTCCGGGATGACACCCTCAGCCCATGACGGCAGAGGAGTCTTCTCGTCGACCTTCTTCCCATCCGTTCTGACTTCCCAGCCCGACGCGACCGCTCCATCGACGATGTATGCTCCCTCTTTGAACACATCCCCGAGAAGCTGAGCAAGCATCATGTCGTAAGTGGGCTGGTTAGGCGCGCCGGTGTTAGGCTTCTCGTCCGATGGCGACTCTTTCACACGGCGCTGAACGGCGCGGTAGTGGTCCAGACCCTTTGAGCGCGTGCCGTCGAGAACGGTCTGGATTCGAGGTCGAAGGACAGCGTTGAGAGCGATTTCAGAGTGCAGCTTAGCGATTTGCAATTTTCGCTGCTCCCGCTTCTCGTGGATGTCGCGCTGCTTCCATCTGCGTGTCAGCTTTGAACAAGCTGCCCGCGACGTTCGTCAGAGCTCACCGGATCATGCTCTTCTTGTCGACATTTGGGTGCTCCTCGATGTCGGAATCATCCGACAGCTGTTCGTCAGCTTGAACCAAGCCAGAGTCACCCCAGGTAGCTCACCTCAAGGTTGTCCCATTTGGAGTAGTTGAGAGGCATTCTGATCTGGTCTGTCGGACGCTTTGAGTGCACGAGATATATGTCACCAGCTGCTCGGACTTCGAAGACTCTAGAATACTGGCATCAGACCGGTTCTCGGTCAACGCGTTCGACCGGGCACGTCCTTGTTCTCCACGTGGATTTGATCCCGCTTCGGAGGCCACAGTCTCGGGATCCCCCGATCAGCATGACGCACGCATCCACCCACCCCTCGACCTACGGGCAGCGATGCACAGCTACGACGACCACACTGACCTGGACGGTCGTGTTCATACATAGACGATTACCCATATATCGCCATGTCCATCTCATTCAACGGGCCGGATCTGCAGCCCACGTACCAGGCCATCATCGATGGTTCGGCCGATTACGACTGGGCGCTGTTCAACCAGACTGCCAATGAGCTCAAGGTCCAAGCTACCGGCTCGGGTTTGGATGAGCTCGAGGAGGAGTTCATGGATGGCAGGTGGGCTATTGTATGATGTGAATCTGCTATAGCTGACGCGCAGGATCCAGTATGCCTTTGCTCGAGTGAAGGACCCAAGCGTGAGTCGCTGAGGCCACCGGTCGGCCCGCGGTTCGCCGAGAGGGACAAGAGCAAATGATAGCTGACGTCCAGAGCGCGCTGGACAAGTTCGTTCTGATCGCATGGTGCGGCGAAGGTGTTCCCGAGTCTCGAAAGGGGCTCTTCCGTGCGTCTCATTCATTCTGCCCGTTCAGTTGACGCTGATGCGACAGACACGCACATGTCGCAGGTGTCGTCCAAGTTCCTCCACCGGGCGCACCTGGTCATTCAGGCTCGGTCGGACGTGAGATGAGCGCACTCAGTAGCTACTTCCAGCTGACGACAGATCGACGTCACACCAGAGCACATCCACAAACGGATCCAAGAATCCTCGGGCTCCAAATACTCCAGCTCGGCTGCTGCGCCGTCGCGTCCTGCAGCCCCCGCGGCGTCGAAGCCCACACCTAGCTTCAGGCCCAGTCAAGGTCTCGGAGGAGCCCAGGGCAAGGTGAGCTTTCCCCTTTTTCTTACCTTTTTGCAAGAGCTGACAGGCAGCCAGCGACTGTCAGCACGCCTGCGTCGACCTTTACCCGTCCCACACCTTCGGCGCCTGCGCCTCCTCCTCGAGCCACAACCCCGCCGAGGGAGCCTTCACCGCCCCCTCCTCCTCCGCCCGTCGCTCCTCCCGTTGCTGCTCAACCGCCAGTCGCATCGGCCGCTTCACAAGCTCCGTCAGAGGCTAGCAAGCCCGCATACGACGACCGGATCGCCCCAGTCGGGACAGCATACGAGCCCGTCAAGCTCTCGGCGCCCGGCAAGCTCGCCAACAGGTGGAACCCTGGTGCGCAAAAGGATGAATCGGATGATGCTCCGTCCGGCGGATCCAGTATCAAGGACCGCATGGCTGCCTTCTCTGGCGGTGCGGGTGGAGGAGGCGCCTCAGTCGTCTCTAGCGTTCCGCAACCGAGTGGGAAGAAGTTGACTTGGTCGGAGCGCCAGGCGGAGGCGAAGAAGCAGAGAGAAGCAGAGGAGGCTGCTTCACAGGCTGCGTCTGCCAACGGTACGTCCTGTCGACAATACTGAGCGTTCTCAAAGACCGCGTTTTTCCTCCTCGAAGGGGAATGCGAACGCTGACAGCAGTTGCATCCGGCCGACCAGCTCCCTCTAGGTTCACCGCTCCAGCCGCATCCGCCGCAGCTGCTGCTCCAGCCCTGGCAGTCGCCGAAGACATTGAGCAAGACGAGGAGCCCGAAGCGGCCGCCCCTCCTCCACCTCCGCCACCGGCTCCTCCCGCCCCAGCAGCACCTTCCAGCCCGGCACCGCCACCTATGCCAGCTCGTGGCGCCGTTCCTCCGCGCGCGCCCGCTTCCGACTCAGAGGAAGAAAAGGAGGACGACGAGGACTGGGATGACGCACCTCCCGCTCCTCCCAAACAGCCTTTCCGCCCTGAGCCGGTCAAGGACGATGAGGGCGGGGCGGTCGCGCCTCCCCCTCCCCCGCCACCACCTCCTCCCCCTCC
>CAUG01000459.1:8559-87734 GCA_000442785.1 Papiliotrema flavescens NRRL Y-50378
GGCCGCTTGTCCGCCCATGTTATTGCTCGCGCGAGGCCCGGCGGGTGACTAAGATCGCCGAGCAAAGAGCCCGGATTTGCCACCCAACTCGTAAGATGATGGCCGGGTTGCTGGCGCGTTCGATGTCATGTTGACGCTTAGAAAGCGCATTCATCATCGACATTCACACGCTTATAAAGCCCAAGGCTGGTCTTGACTAGCCTCCATTCCCCCTGATCCCCCCTCGGAACCGATCTGGTCTTGCACAATCCATACATCGCTCGCGCCAGGCCGCCAAGACTCACCTTGCGCTGCCCAACCCAAAATCAACTAAACCCCCACCACCACCTCGAGGATGGCGACAGGGTCGGACAACCGCGCGGAGCTGATGTTCCTGGGCAAGGAGTGCCAGCATCCCGCCTGTCACCTGCACGACTTCCTGCCGTTCGACTGCCCGGCATGCAAGGCCACCTTCTGCCAACCTCACTTCCTGCCGTCGCAGCATCAATGCCAAGCGCCCCTCCCGCCATCAATGGTCGACCGTATAGCGCCGACCTGCCCGATGTGCAACGAGGTCGTGCCGACTATGAATGGCGGGCCCAATGAAGCGGTCGAGCGACATATCCTTGCGGGCGTGTGTCCGAGCTTCGAGGGCGGCGAGCAGAGGCGGAAAGCCGAGCTGCGGCGGAAGAAAGAGCGCGGCGAGGTGTGTTTCCGAAAAGGGTGTGTGAAGGCTTTGATTGTGCCTATGAAGTGCGAGGTGAGTGCGAGTGTCCTCGACGGCTGCGATATGTCAGCGAGAGCGAGCTGACGGACAGAGCTGCACGCATTTGTTCTGCCCAACGCATAGACACCCCACAACGCATACATGCTCGCCTTCCGCTACGCCAAGCGGATCAGCTCCAGGATCCCGGACGGGCACTCCTCAACCTACCAGCAAGCCCCTCAATTCACGCCTGGTGCCGACCAAGGTGTCCACACACACCACCACAAGACCATCCTCATCTCCGGCAGCCGCAGTCGCCCCCGCCTCATCCTCTCCTGCTGTACCTATCTCGGCAAAGCTGGATGCCCGAGCGGCCGCTGCGGCCGCAGCGATGAAACGCGCAGGCCAGGACGCAAAAGCTCCTTTCGTCAAGACGAAGGTGGAGAAGTAAGCTGACTCTTCCGGACAAGCGAATGACAGCTGACGGCAGGCGAGCGACTGCAGAATCTAGCTCGCAGATCCAAGCTTTGAAAGCCCGCCACGACAAGGGCCTCTTGAGCAAAGCCGAGGAGGTGAGATAGCTCGTTCGCTACGCCAACGCGAGCTACGTTGATCACGCACGCCGCAGCTCAAATATGCCGAGCTTGTTGGGAAGACAGAGGGCTCGAGGCGGAAGGGCGAGAAGGGAGGCAAGGACAAGGATTGTGTGATTGCGTGACATACGAGTGGGCAGTCCCGTCATCTCTGCAGTGGGGCGCAGATGTTTCAGCACGTAGGAGAATCGAGTTCAACTTAGTTGCTTCCAGGCATGGGGTAGTTAGAGTGCAGTAGAATCCATCATCGTTGTTCATAGTACAGTCATCGGCACACGCCCTCATCGGACCCGCGTCAAATCATATGCATGTATCTCGTCAAGTCGTACTTTCATCCCTCGAACACTCGTAGACCCAGTGCAAGAATCAAGATCCAATTGCAAGACCAGTAATTTCCCTCATACAATCGCCTCGCCACGTTCACCCATGAAGACCTTGTATAGCTGCAGGTCAGGACTGGACTCTCATTCCACAACTATTGCCGGACTGACCTCCCGGCTTAGGGCATCTCCGATCTTGCGCCTCCCTTCGCCATGTATCCGATCCGCGAAGAACAGCTCCGGTCCCCTGACCTTGGCCTTGGCTTTCCCCTTCCCCTTCGCACCCGCCGCACTCGACTCGAGGCTCTCTCCCTCCAACCCCTCCGCCTCACGCCGCTTCGCCCTCACATGCGCCTTCAACGCTTCCCACATCGCCCGCGGCGTCTCAAATTCGTCGAGCACTGCCGACGTTCGTTCTGCGCTCATCCCCTTGATGCACATCAACATCCTCGCCCATTTATCCCGGAGCGTCGTGCTCGCCGACTTGTCATTCAAGTCTTGGTACGCCTCGAAGCTCGTATGCCACGTTGTATCGGGGTCCAGCGTCTTCAAGTGTTTCCGCAAGGGCAAGTACGACGAGCGGGAGAGGTATCGTGTCGGGATGACGTGAAGATCAGCACCTGCCAGACGCTTCTTGATCACGCCCGTCATCGTCGCGAGGAAGTCGATCGATTCGGACAGCTTGTGCGTCTCTTTCAGAATGAAGCGATTGTGCACCTGGATCTGCGACTTCGCGGTCATGATCTGCAGGCCGGAGAATTCCATGTGATGTGAGGTCTGCCAGTCTTCCACAAGGTAGAAGACGTTACCGATTCCCGAGTTGCCAAGCCGAAACTGCTCGTCAGCGCCGAACACGCTTTGCAAGTAAGACGCACGCATTGCTCATTATACCGCCCATCGCGGATACTGCTGCACAAATCGTCCAGCCGCTTCCTTTCCAACACATAATCCAGCACACACTCGTCTTCCTCGCCGCCGATACCATCGAATCTTTTTGCGACCCAGCAAACATCGCCCAAGCGAAGCGCTCGAGTCTGCAAATTCACTCCCTTCTCCGCTAGCTTCTCCGCAAATCGATCACGATTCGACTTGGACTCAATCTCCCTCGTGTCGAGAATGAGGACGATCTCGTACGACCCAGCTGGAAAGACGATCGCTTTGGAGAGGTCGAATTCGGGCAGATTCTGTGTCTCTGCGGATGCCGATGACTCGGCGAGGGGATGCGCTGGTTGCACGTGGGAAGACAGGCGAGGGCCAGGTCGGGCGATTTTCGTCTTGGCCGCGGTCGCGGCGATCGCAGCTTCGTTTGACCCTCCCGGAGAATTCTTCGCCGCGGAGCGACCAGCTGCTATGTCGACGATTGGGGTTGATTGACGATCTGCAACGGGCGTCGCTCGAGCCAATGAAGAGGGCATCGTTTTGGACACCGGCGCGCCTTTGCTAGGCAATGCCACCCAGTCTTCATCGTCCGAGACCGGCGTGGGAAAAGCCGCGATGGGGGTGGTCCTTGATACCGCAGAGACAGCTGCTTCGCCAGAGTCGAACTTGCTACACCTGGGCGGTGCAACATCCTCCTCGATATAACCATACAGTGTGTCATGTCCGTCGCGCTCGGTAGACGAGACGTCTACTAGTCGCAACTGCGAGACGAAAGCATGATTCTTCTGCGCCTGCAGAAACTCGACTCTGCGGAGAGCGATGAAATCGTTGGGATCCAGTCGCACCATGGCCTCGTACATCTGTTCGACTCGCTTGCTCGCGGCGTCTGTGGTCAGCTGTACAAACTGCAGCCTACCAAACGACTTACCAATGTACCAGAACTGGAGCTTCCCTCCGCTGGCACCGCGCTTCTGCGCCATCGTGCTTGACTCGGCTGTTGTAGGAGGCGGCGTCGGGGGGAGCTGTCGGACATGCGCCGAGGCGGGCTGTACCGCTTGAGCAGAGGGTTTCTGCGAGCTAGTTGCTTCGGCCGGCTCGGCGAGGAACGGCCCTTTCTCCAGATGCGCAAACTCGGGCAGTAGTCTGCGCATGACACACGCAACTTCGCTTGCGGTCAGATATGATCTCGCAGTACTGAGGATGTATGACTCACTATCCCTCCTCCGTTAAGCAGTATTTGTGTGGATTGCCGGTGACGTACACGTACCCTTTGCTCACGAGCGTCTTCATCCCGCTCCAAGCGGTAAAGTACGTGCCCTTCTCCGAGTGCTCATAGCTCGCGTCTGAATACGGCTGCGCCTTTCGGATAAGCTCCGATTTGGTCAGGAAGACTTGCGTGTCGACCTCGGGGTTCTCGACCGCAAGCACGAGACCTAGAAGGATCCCGTAACCCCCGGACCCTCTCTGCGGGATGTAGGTCTTGGGCTTCGCGGCCTTGCGTTTCTTTGCTGGTGGTGCGACAGGGGCCGATTCAGCCTCGGATCCTGTTCCTTCGTCAGAGCCAAAGTCGACGCGTGGTATCCTCTCGTTGTCTTTCTGCTTCTTGCGCGCCGCGGTGGGAGCGGGCCGTTCTGCGGTCAGCATGAGCTCACGCCAGCGTTGAGGGTGCGACTTACTGGGCGGCGTTCCAGGAATGGGCAGGCCATTCTCCTCGCAATGCTTCCTCCATTTCGCCTCCAAGATACCGATAGTTTTCGGGCCGATGCCAACCAAAACAACGAGATCACGCGGGCGGTCATAGGCGACCGGGCAGGATGCAAGTGAGCGGGCGGCCTTGCTGTACGACTCGAACGCCTTTGATCCCTTGTCCCGCGCCTGGTCTCGCAGCTCTACCTGTTAGTACCTGCCGGGATCCGGTTGCCATTCACCTACCCTCGATCCACTTGAGATACAGGGGATTGCCGCACGGCACTTTCGGCGGCATGCTGGACTAATGATGGCGTTGGTCGTATGCTGAGTGGAGCAGATATGCCTATACTTTGCACAAGGGGCATGTGCACATATATGTCTAGGTCCACGGGAAGCTCGACAACGGCATGACTAGCTGGCAGACATGATATGAGATGTGTAAACAAGCTTTGATGGATAGAGTGGAAAATCAAGATCGCCCCGGTCCAGTCAACCGACTGGCCTGTTGTTGAATTCGATTGATTTCGCGACGGCGACGCGTCGATCGCCGGTTCGGCTCAAGCGACTCTGGTCGATGGGCTGGTGACCTGAGCCGGGTCTTGCGGATTTTCGTCTTTGGCAGGCTCAAAGCTAGCAATGTCCGAGTGCCTGATATGCATGTGCTGTTTGTACATCTTGTCATATGCTGCGTGCTTGTACAATGCCTAGATGCCGCGCGACTGCCCAGTCCCGATACACCCGAGAGCCCTGTGCTGCCGAGAGCTCGGCCATGCCTGCGCACGGCGCGGAACAAGGGCGCAGAGGATGGCGGGATAGCTGTTGCGTGGAGCGGCTCGAGTGATCGGGGTGGTGGTACCTCGCTGAGGCCGCCTATGATTCCAGTGCAGCGAACCCGCCTTCGAATCGGCTCCGCTTCACTCGTCCTCCCATCTCCTTACCCAGACTGTTCTCCACCAGTCCTCTCCGATTCCACGGCCATAAAACGTACGCCACACGTGAATTGATCAGAGCCAGCGGGACCTGGTCTCAGTCTCCGGTCGCCCCTCGATCGCTGAGCTACTCACCGGGCCATAGGTGTTGGAATCCCGAGATCTATGACGGCTATCTCCCTCCACCCAGCAATGGCCCTCCGGTATGCGCACGACACTATGCGTTGAAGGCTTGACGGGGTACACCAGATCGCCCTCGAGAGCTATTATTCGTTTGGTTGTGAGCGTGTTCGGCTCTGTAGGGGACCTGATCGTCAGCGTGCCATGAGGTGAGCTTGGGCAAGCTGACCATAATGTCACGACGTCTCCGCGTCGGAAGCGACCCAGAGAGACGGACCATCGCTCGAGCACAACCACATCGTTATGTAAAGGTTCCGCCTGGATAGTGGGGTTGAAAGTCGGCTGATCTTTAGCAGACGATCTATCGGCAGCAGCGGCTCTCATGCTCACCTGCATCGAAGCGCCCGTGATGGTCGCCAGCGAGTAGCCATGCTGGCAGAAGAAGACGCCAGGAGGGACCCAAGAGACTATGGAGCTGTGCGTAAGCTGAAGTGTGGCTATGAGACAGACGCATCTTGAGGCCTTACGTACATGAACAGGCGGGTCTGTGGATGGGCGAAGAAGCGACCGGCAGTCGTTTTAGCCAAGCGCTGATTCAGCTGGCGGATCGCCCTGATGACCACAAAGGTCATCGCGCAAGCTTGGCAGCGTGAGTCGACTGTCGACGGGAAGTAGGCGAGAGATCAAGGCTATGGGCACGGAAGATGTATGCAGGTCGGCCTCCACCAGACTGCAACCGGCGGCCTAGCATGCGTAGCATTAGGGCTGATTTGTAATGCATTACGCGCTCCCCTTTGTTATTGAGATTACGTTACGAAATATTTGTTGCAGCCCGCCGGACATCATCCGCCGACAATTCTCCATTGTGTCGACTTCTTGGAACTCCTTTTTCCACTACATCACCGATACGCCCCACCACCATGTCCAAGTGCGTCGGCTGCAACGAGAAGGAGGCGTCGAGGCTGGAGTGCCCCAATTGCAAGAAGTATGTCTCCACCAGCTCACCATGTTCTCATTAGCTGCCTGAGCCGTGCTCACCAAGCAGGTTGGGCATCAAAGGCTCGTACTTCTGCGACCAGGACTGCTTCAAGAAGAGTTGTGAGTCATCACCTTCCTGCAGAGACTCCAAACTCCGCTGATCTGCAGGGTCAACGCACAAGCTCATCCACAACATCGTGCAAATAGCAGCGCAAGCAGAAGAGGGCAGCAAGTTGACCCATGGTTGACCGACTGATCCAGCTGACCGGCAGAGAATGCGACATTGCCGGCCAACATGCGCAGCTACAAGTTCACGGGCCCACTGCGTCCCGTCTACCCATTATCGGCCAAGCGGGAGGTTCCGGCGCATATCATGCGACCAGACTACGCCGACCACCGTGAGCTCGACGCCGTGCTGCGTAGCAGGTGACTGATGGCAGCGGAGGGTGTGTCTGCGTGCGAGATGGTTCGGGAGAGGAATGTGAAGACGCTGAACAAGGAGGAGATTGAGGCGATGAGGAAAGTCTGCCGGGTGAGTCTCTCGGGCCCCTGGCACGGGGTTGCATGCTCATATAAAGCTGTCGCGAGAGGTACTGGACGCCACAGCAGCGCACATCCGACCGGGAATCACAAGCGACGAGCTCGATAAGATCTGTCACGAGGAGTGCATCAAACGAAACTCATACCCTTCTCCGCTCAACTACAACCGATTCCCGAAGAGTGTCTGTATCAGTGTGAACGAGGTCATCTGTCACGTGAGTGAGAGCCCAGCTTCCACCTGATGACGAGCTTATACGTAGGGTATCCCAGACCAGCGGCCGTTGGGTGAGCATATCAGGCCGCGGCATTGCACAGAAGCTGACGTCTAGTCGAGGGTGACATTGTCAACTTGGACGTGTCTCTCTGTGAGCTTCACGTGCTGTCGAACTTGGCGGATGCTGACGGCCAGTCCACAATGGCTTCCACGGCGACCTGAATGCCACATACCCCGTCGGTAAGATTGACAAAGAGTCAGCGGACCTCATTGCTACGACGAAGAAGGCGATGGAGGAAGCTATTGGCATTTGCAAGCCGGGTGTTGCGTACCGTGACATTGGAAACAAGATTGAGGAGATCACGAAGCCGAAGGGCATGAGCATTGTCAGACGATACACTGCGCACGGTATCCACCAGCTGGTGCGCAACGCCTCCAGACCTCGCCCTAGAACTCGACTGACCCCAGTTCCACGGCGCGCCGACGATCGTACACTACGGAGGAAGCAAGATGCCAGGACGTATGGAAGCTGGTCAGATCTTCACCATCGCAAGTCTTTCGCTCAAGTAGGTAGAGGGCAACACTGACGATGCAGGAGCCGATGATCAACCTCGGAACTGCCAACCTCGGTGAGTCCGGATGGCCGCAGCTTGCCCGTGGCTCCGCTTCGCAGATGAAACTCAACTCGACGCCCTTGCTGATCGTATAGACCACTGGAACGATGACTGGACGGCAGTGACGATGGACGGTCGACGATCAGCGCAGTTTGAGGAGACCATCTTGTGAGTCGCTCCGGTAGACCTAGGATCATTGTAGCTGATCTTACAGGATTACCGAGAACGGCTTCGAGATCCTTACTCGCCCACCATCGTCATCATCGAAAAACAAGAAGAAGAAGAAGAAGACGAACGGCGCTGCTAACGGCAATGCCACGCCAGATGGCGCCCAGACGCCAACGACCGATGTCGCTCAGGGTGTTGAGGACCTGAAGATGGAGACGGAGTAGAGGGACGTGTCAAGGGAGGGATGTATCTGGTCCGTGAGGGCCGAGGAAGGAGAAAGCTTGGTGGGCATTGCGGCAAACCCATCTTCTACGAGTACGCACAAGTCATCATAGTATTCGTACATGCATTTGTCATCATCTAATCGGAAATGATCGTTACTTGTCGTCCTCCGGTACTGTTCGCATCTATCATGAGCTGCTTGGCATTTGCCGGAAGGGACCATAAGCGCTCACCGATAATCCGTGCATGCCTGGTACTTCCCGCTTCAGGATCTCATTGACCAACCGTTGTTGCTTGAGCTTGTTCAAGCCGTTGAATGCCGAGCTAACGACGTCTATGTTGAAGAAGGTTCCGCATCCCCCTGCGCATGAGCTACACCTTGATCAGATAAACTTCCAAGCTCACCGGACGTATCTATCACTTTGATCTCGGACGGCTTGAGCGCCTCGACCAGCTTGGCCTTGATGAGTTCCTCTGTTATTGGTTGCGAAGCGGAATCGGCGTATGATCGGGAAGCGAGGAAAGGGGTCAAGCGGGGCGTGGATCGGGTTGCTGAGCGCAGCGATTGGGAGGCGGCAAGTCGGAGGGACATTTTTATCGATCGACAAACAGCTCGTGAGGGCTCAGTAGGTATGAATAGCGAGAAATGTATGCACGGACAGGTGAAGAGGGGGGAGATGGAATTCTGGGTGACAAATGAGATGGACGGGCGATTGTCATTGCCGAACAATTTGATCCCGCTCATTGAAGGAGCCTAGCCTGCCACCGGTGACGCGTGCAGTTGCAGCAGCACTGGGCTATTGTTGTTGTCGCCAGGTGTACACCTCTCCGTACCCTTTTGATCTTTCGCACACACCGGGCAGCAGCGTCCACATATACTTGGTCGATTGCCCAAATTATCTGTCGCTGGCGAAACTCCCAGGACGATACTTGTCTACTAGGCTGCTCGCGTCGACTTTATACGGCAAAGCACGGTTGAGCTTCCCTCCGGACCGGGCGCATCATGGCCGACGCAAAGTTCTTCAGTAAGTCTCTGCACACCTTTCGGCCATGCTGGTTTGGACACGCCGGACCCTCTGAGCTGTCGCTGACCAGAGCCCGCGGCAAGACGCAAGAGCTGCGCGATGAGCTCCGACAGGCAAATGATAAACGCGACAAGGGGTTCCTGCGGAAGAAGACGGCGCTGAAGAAGATCGTCGCGAACATGACCATGGGGAATGACAGTGAGCTTAGGCTGAAGACAAGGCGACACCACCTAACACCAGTGTCGCCTCTCTTCCCGGACATCGTCCAATGCATGCAGATCCAGGTGTTGGAGATCAAGAAGAGTACGTCTCAGTGAGCACAGCCAGGGCGGCGCTGATCGAGAAGTGGTGTACCTTTATCTCGTCAACTATGGGCGTGCTCGGCCGGAAGAGATTACCGGAGCGATATCAGGCTTCCTCTCGGTGAGCGCGCGCGCGATCAGGGTGGCAGCACATGAGCTCACGACCAGGACTGTCATGATCGGAATCCCTTGATCCGCGGTCTAGCTATACGGACGATGTCATCTATACCTCTCCCGCCGGTCCTCAAGTCATTGTCTGATCCCTTGCGGCACGGCTTGGAAGACTCCGATCCATATGTGCGGAAGACATCTGCGATAGCGTGAGTCCAGTCCATATACAACGGGCGTAACTCATTGCAGCGTGGCCAAGCTTTACTCGTCAGAGGCGGGCAAACGACTAGTAGAGCATAACGGGCTAGTCGCAAGCCTGAGGTGAGCTATCTGGATATCGCCTTGAAGAGCTGACGATTCAGGGACCTCCTCGCCGATCACAACCCTACGGTAGTCGCCAATGCTGTAGCAGCTCTGGTGGAGATCTCGGATCGGTCCGACGACATATCGCTCCGACTGAATGCTACCGTGGCTGGAAAGCTGGTTGCTGCGCTGGGAGAGTGCTCTGAGTAAGCTTGAAGCCACGTATTCTTGACGAAAGCTTACGCACAGGTGGGGCCAGATCTATATCCTCGATTCACTGTTATCCTTCATCCCGCAATCGCACATGGACGCGGAACAACTGGCGGAGCGTATATCGGTGCGACTGCAACACGCCAACTCGGCAGTTGTGTTGACGACGATCAAAGTCTGCCTGTATTTGATGAATTATATGGAGGACGAGGTGCTGATCAGGGCACTGGAGCGGAAGATGGGCCCACCATTAGGCAAGTTGGGTCGCACCCCACCTTCGCATAACTGATCAATAGTCACCCTCCTATCCTCCGGGTCCGAAGTCCAATATGTCGGCCTTCGAAACATCCTCCTCATCATTCAACGCCGTCCCGCCATATTGCAAAACGAGGTCAAGGTGTTCTTTTGCAAATACAATGACCCGATCTACGTCAAGCTAGCCAAGCTCGAGATCATGTACCGGCTCACACGGGATGAGAACGTCTCCGAAGTGCTTGCTGAGCTCAAGGAGTACGCCTCGGAAGTCGACGTCGACTTTGTCAGGAAAGCGGTGCGGTCGATAGGTCGACTCGCCATCAAGATCTCGTCTGCTTCGGACGAATGCATCGCGACGCTGTTGACACTCATGCAGACGAAGATCAGCTATGTCGTACAGGAAGCAATCGTCGTTATCAAAGACATCTTCCGGCGGTACCCGAACCAATACGAGATGGTCATTGGGACGCTTTGTGAGAACCTGGATGCGCTAGACGAACCGGAGGCGAAGGCTGCGATGATCTGGATTGTGGGGCAGTATGCGGATCGGATCGAGAATAGCGATGAGTTGCTGGAGGACTTTGCCTTTTCGTTCAAGGAGGAGCCGGCCGAGGTGAGTCGGACGAAGTGGACAGAGGAAGAGCAGGCCTGACGAAAAGGTTCAGCTGGCGTTGCTCACGGCGACGGTCAAGCTCTTTATTCGACGCCCGACTGCGGCGCAGGAGCTGCTGCCCAAGGTGTTGAAACTCGCTACGGAAGAGGCGGAGAACCCAGACTTGCGAGACAGGGTGAGCCATAACCTTGAACCTCCCCATAGTCTCCGCTGACGGCAAGGGGTTCATGTACTGGCGACTGCTGACCACCAATCCCACGGCGGCGAGGGAGATAGTTCTCTCGGAAAAGCCTGTCATTTCGACAGAGACGGACAGGATGGATAAGGGCATGCTGGATCAGCTGCTGTTGCACACTGGCTCCTTGGGCAGTATCTACCACAAGAATCCCAATGTAAGCAGATCATTCATAAGTGAGCTCGTACTGACCTCCAGACCTTTATCCGTACTGCCCGTCCGCGCTACCTTCCCGACTCACCTGCCCTAAATGCGTCCTCCCGCCGGCACTTGATCACGCCGCACGGCCTACCGTCCACTGCTCGACCCCTGTCCTCCGCCCCCAAGATTCCAGAACGGCCGCACTCGGCTGCAATTGCGGCGGCAGCGGGAGCGGGTGGAGCAGGTGCCGTGGCTGCGGGTTTATCAGCGGACGGAAACGATCCGTACTCGCTTATATCGGATCTGGACTTTGCGAACTTGGGCCAAGGCGGCGGAGGAGGTTACGAGACGGACATACCGAGACCGAAAGGCGGAGAAGAGGATCTGTTGTTTTGAACTAACGACCATGCATGAGTATACGCGAGAAGGGTCATGGCAAAGTATGTGTAGTACCCATCCTTGGCGAGAGGGGCATACCAAGATACATCGGGTCATACTCGGGGCTACATTACGTCGTGTGTTGTCATCATTGGCTCGCGTCTCATTCATCTCGGCCGATTCAAGAAAGTCACCCTGGTTTGGCCATGCTCAGTAGGCCCGAGTGGTGTGGGTCGTGTGGGTCGTAGTGTGGGCGTGGCGGTTTCGGCGGTGAGACTTGCCCGGCAGGTGGAAAAGGTGTCGGAGGCGGGTGCCAAGGGTTGGCCTGCGAGTCAGCGACCCATTCTGGCTGCGAAGGAGGTGTTCACTTGTTGGGTCGCGCTCCCATGCTCACGAGCTGAGCTTCAGCGCCGGCTCGCCCTGTGTGCGTCGTTCGGGGATTGTTCACCGCCTGGCTTCAGTGTCGTCACCCAAAGGTCAACGGAACTCACCGAGCGGAGACCGCGGATCCGGTTCTGGCGGTGCGAGGTGGTGGTGTGTCGGGTTCGAGTGGTTGAGCGTGAGCCGAACATGTTGTCTTGAAGTGGTGGTTGTGATCTGGTCGTAGCGTAGTACAGAAGGTAAAGCTTGGGCTGGCAAGTGGGAGCGGTGATAGCAAGACGTCAATGCTCGGACACTCAGTATTTATCGATTGGGAGCTGCTCAGCGCCGCCTGAGGCATGACGCAACAGCTTGCCCTCTGCGTCATAGACCGTCAGTGATCCCCACTTGTCGATGGCATGTCACTCGACGAAGAAGGTCAAAGGAGGGTGAGCAGCTCCACTCGAACACGGATCAGCGTAAATTCGACGTCATTGATGGATCTGTATCAGACGTTTCAGGTTGACGCCGCTTCACTCCCACTTATGAGGCCCATTGCCGCTAGCTCATGCTACCTCAGTCTATGCCGACTCCCCAGACTGACCCGCCTCGTTCAACGCCAATGAGCGATGCGATGCAATTGATACAGGAATGATATCATACTTCTCAGCGCGCTCACCCCTGTGGCCCATGCCGGGCGCCCGGTAAGGGGAGCTCTACGCCTTCTCAAACTCCTTCTTCGCCTGTGACGCCAGCTGGTCCAGCGCTCCTCCGAACTCGTTCGCCAACTTCTGCACGTCGTCTGAGCCCTCCTCGCCTCGTCCGCCCAGGCTGTTCATGCCGTCCGTGCGGGCATGTCGGACCTGGTTCTTGGCTGTCTCAATGTTGGCTGCAATGTGCTTGAGCAGTTCTTGGCGTTGATCGTGTGTTGGCCTGGGATCAGCTGTGATCACAATGCCGTGGGTAGGCGCCTTACCGATTGATGGGGATCTTGAGAGTGGTGTCGCTCACGCGCATGGGCGATATGCCAGGGATGTTGGCCTCATGGATAGCCGACTCGACATACTTGGTGTGCTGTTGTCAGCGCGCGTCAGAGTGCAACTAGTGGGCTGTGGTTGAACGCACCTCCGTGTCCCAGATGTTGACCATCAACGCGCTGCCCTTGACGGTGACAGAGGCGACGTTGTTCAACGACCTGGATCCGGGCACATCCGGCGTCGTGACCTTGACGCTGTCCAGCAGCACTGGCCATCAGTCACCGCTTCATGTACTCTTTATTAGATCCCCAAATCGATCCATGATGGCCACTTAGACGCACTCGGTGACACTTTACCTCGCCCACGCTCAACCATGTCAAAGACTGTCCCCTTCGCCCAGTCGACTGCCTTTTCCATTCTCCGCTCCGTCTTTTCCAAAACATCGTTTAGATTGTTCTCCGGCGCCTTGTCATACCGGCTTCCCTCAGGGTTCTCATTCGACTCCTCCTTGGCGGCTTTGTGCGACTTCTTCGTTGCTGCCGCTTTCGACTTTTTCAGTAGCGGGGTTGAGGTGGAGAAGGAGCGTGCGGAGGCGAAGGCAATGGCGGGACCAGCAACGTTCACCGACGGAGTAACCCGACTCGATGCTATGCGGACAGCTCTCGCTACGATCGTACCGCGCATGGTAAGGGAGCCGTGTGGATAGATGACAGAGCTGCTCCGGAAAATGGATGCTCATGAATGGGTCGAATGGCCTCGCTTGCCTCGCTTGCACCGAACGTCTCCGGGAATATCACGTGACTGCGAGCCAAGATTTCTGGCCACCACAGGTCGATGCTATTGATCTCTGGTTCTCTGGTCGCTTCACATCATCATTACAGCACAGCGTGCAATCCATCACCATGGCGCGCTTCACATCCATCGGCATGCCCAAGAAGAGCTTTGTGGCGTCCGCCGCCGAGGAGTCACGCGAACAGCCGGCCGCTGCGTCCGAAAGCGCCTCAGCTGGCCAACCTCCCGCGAAGAAGCGTAAGAGGCGCGGAACGAGGGGCAAGGACCCATCCGAGATTGCCGCCTCAGCAGCTGCGGCGGAGAAATCAGAAAAGAAGCGAGGCTGGACCCGAGATCCTGATGTTGCCAGTGAGTTTGGCCCACACGCCCACGGGAGACGTGTTGATGGATCCCGGCTGACTGGCAGAACGGGCCAAGCTATCTGCGGAGCATTCGTTCCAGAGACGGGAGAAGCGCAAAGACGAGCGGAGCACCAACACTACTTGCTTTGCCTGCCGATCTGTCGGACACGCGGCGCGTGACTGCCCCAATGTGCTCTTGGCGCTGGAGAAAGGCGGCGAGGGGTCCGCAACGTTGCTGGGCGATAGCGAACCCGCCGCGACTGCAGGCGAGGCCCAGGGCAAAGGGCAGGGGATGAAGCGCAAGAAAGGAAAGAAGGGCGGGGACGTCGTCGGTGGCAATTGCTACAGGTAGGTTGCCAGTCCAGCTCCGCATCCATGCCTGACGTCCAGGTGCAACGGGACCGACCACTCGCTGAAGGACTGTCCTACACCCCTGGACCCGCGTGACCCTCATCCATTCGCGACGTGCTTCATCTGCCTCGGCACCGGTCACTTGTCATCGTTGTGCCCCAGCAACCCGGGCAGGGGCATCTACGTCAACGGCGGGTCGTGCAAAGTCTGCGGATCGACGGCTCATCGTGCCAAGGACTGTCCCGAGGAAGCCAAGCAGCGTCGTGAGGAATATCAAGCTCGTCCAAAACGAGGAGAGGTTGTTCTGGGAACGGGAGAAGGTGGTGCCGGCGCAGATGAGGATGATTTCATGGTTCAAAGCCGGGAGACTTTGTTGGAAGCCGGCAAGGATGGCGCGAGCAAGGGCAAGAAGAAGAAGCATCCACCTGCGAACAATGGGCAGAGGGGAAAAATGGCAGAGTACGACACGACGAGCTCTGTACCTCGAGAGGAGCCGGTGGCGGCGGTAAGGGAGATGAAGAAGGTGCCGAAGAGTAAGGCGAAGACCGTGTCGTTCTGAGGTTTCTTAGTTTAGCGATTTAGTCCTACAGTCTGGATTATGCACGCCCGAGGTGTTCTTTTCCTGTCTCCGCCTCGGTCAGGCTTGCATGTGCAGCATCCCGCCTGTTCTGAGAGCAGACACTGCATACGATCGGGATCAGAATAGGCACAAAGGGTACAGGTGTTGGACAATAACGGGATCAAATTGGGCTCGAAGCTGGTCCGGTCTCGCGCACACAGATGACCCGGACTGAACTTGATTTCCGGCACATCCTGTCACTGTGTTCATCCTCGTCCATCCCCCACCATGGCCTCGAGCAGCTCGGCAGAGAGCTACCAGCTCGGAGACCATCGAGCCCAGGGTTCTGCCCCGGCGACTTCACGGTTGCTGTCAGAAGAGGTCAAAGGCGGGATCGAAAGCTGGACCGCAGTAGAAAGTGACCAACTTCCTGCCCTCCTTCGGCGGACCTTGGGCGAGACTGACACTCGCCAGCACCTCTCGACGATACCCCTGTCTTTCATCATATCATCCGCCGTCGATGCTCTGACCCTCCCGCAGCTCGTCAAGGTTTGTACGGCGACATTGGATGGGTACGAGGAGGGCAATGAGCGGTCAACAAAGTCAGAGACGTTTGGGGAGGTCTTGGTCGATGTCGTGGAGTCTGCCAATCAGGGGCTAGCAGAAAGGGTCAAGGCTGACCCTTCTTGGGTGCCCAGAGAGGAGGGTGGCATCAGTGAGAAGGGAATACTGCTCTTGCAGTCCCTGCTTGTAAGCCAGTCGATGACAGTCGTCTCGATGGATCGCTCACAGCCAGGCAAGCGGTCACGTTCCCCAATACATCGTCAACCTCGGTGTTGGTTCTGAGATCCTGCACTTTCTACGACTGCTTCCAGGAGGCCATCAGGGCATAGCGAAAAGCGTTAGAGACTCGAACCTCGCCGCCATCCGCCGCACCACCGCTCTCTGCATCAAGCAGTCGAAATACAACTTGCTGCGAGAGTCCTCGGAGGGTTTCGCCGGCGTTATCGTTCTGCTGCTGTCAGACGAGGTACTGTTGCCCGAAAGCCGGATCGAGACGGAACAGGCGGTTTCAGCACGGGCAGCTCGAGTGTGGGGCAAACTGCTTGGCCTGACGGGCCAGTTCGACCTCGCCCCACCACGAATCCTCGACCTCATCCTCGAAGTGGCCGGATCGCAAGTAGCGCACCATCATCGATTCTTTCTCGAGCTCATACGTTGTACGCCTTGGGGATTGACGGGAGATTCGACCAGCCGCAAAGGCAAGGCCAAGGCGGTGGAGGGGGACTGGAAACAGGAAGAGGCAAAGCGGATACAGGAAGCATTGTCCGTTGAAGGCGATGGCATGCTGGCGAAGGTTCTGGGCAACAAGCTACGGGCTTACAGAGTATGTTCACGCCTGGCAGAGTTACCTTTCTGACGCACAGGACGAAGACACTCCGATGGGCCTGATCTACTTTACCGCACTGCTCCTCAAGTTCAATTTTGTCGGCCTGCGAGATCTCCTCCCCTTCGTATGGCCTTCCACCACTTGGCGAATCCCATATCTGACGACCAGATGACGCCCTCGGACGACGGTATGGATAAGCTGCGGAAAGACTGGCTTGCTTCGCTCGATCCGCGAAAAAGCAACGCGCTTGCGATGGCCGCTGCTCTTGTCGATGACGATGCGCCGGACGCCAAACCGAAAGAAGAGTCCAAGGAGACGGCAAAGGACACACCTGAGCGGCTACCATCGGAGCAGATCCCGATGCTGGTCCAGGCACTCCTGTCGATCGGCTCGATACCCCTCGCTCAGTCATTCCTCGCTCGATATCCGTGGCTCGCCCAAAGTCATCCAGCCGTTACCGACATGATTCTGCTGATCGTCTCTCGAGCCCTGGAGCCGGCTTACCAAAGTTGCTACAGACTCGACACAATCGACGATGACTTCGATTGGGATGCACCTGGCCCTTCTCACACGCCTCTGGAAGGCCTACCGACCGTTGTGTCGCTTTGGAACCCTCCCCCGGTCTCTACCCCATTGCATGCCATCGACTTCTTCTACGCCGACTGGGATGAGCAGCTCGAAGAATGGCATTCGCTCGACGACGTGTTCGAGAAGAGCTATCGGTGGCTTGGGCTGGTCCGCGGCGCGACCGCGCGGAATCCGGAGATCTGTGTCAAACTTTGTCGGATGGCGACCGCGCACTTTGAGGGTTTGCAGAAGGAGAAGGAGGCGCTTGACCCGGTGCAAGGAATCCGGAGTAGCCGCCAGTTGCGAGCCGTGCAGGTGAGGCGAATTGACCAAGAAGGCTCGCTAATCAGCAGCCTACCGAGGAGGAGATGGCACCGTGGCTTTCGATTATCCGTCAAGTTCTCCTCCCCGCCCTTTCATGCTCAACCGACATCGCTCCCTTTGGCGCCGAGCTGTGGTCACTGTTCAGGCACCTGCCTTACCACACCCGATTTGCCCTGTACGGCGATTGGCGAGACACTTGCGAGTCCAAATCCCGCAACACGGATCCTCTTGCATCGAAGGCGGCACGAGAAGCGACTGAGCAGACAAAGCATGTCCTGCGGCGTATCGTTGCCAAAGACGACTCGGCGAAGTCGACCGACGCCGAGAAAGCGACTGCACGGTCACTCGCGAGCGCAAGTTTTGCAAACCCCCTTTCTGTTCTCGATCGAGCGCTGCAGCAGGTCAAGACGTATTCGAACTTGGGCGAGTACATTGTCGAGGCCTGTCGGTACCTGGAGCCGCTCGCCATGGACGTTGCGATCTTCTCTACGCTCGATATCTTGTCCACGCCAAACCTCGCCGCTCCACAGGGAGCGCTCAATGATCCGCTCACGAACGTGGCCAATTTCCTCGGCGAATACGCACGACGCTATGTCGTCGACCTTGAGCCGGTGTTCCGCTTCATCCTCAATCGCTTGTCTACTAGCAGTCCCACTGAGCTGGTCGTGCTGGATCGGCTCGTCGTCATCATGGCCGGACTCACGCCCATGGAGGACAATGCGGTGTCCAATGACCAGCTTAAAGCGCTCTCGGGCGGGATCGAGCTGGTCAAGGAGGCAATTTCAGCAACCACGATCGAGGTGCAGAAGCCGGTCGACCCGACGGAGCAGGGAGGCGTGACGAAGCAGGTCAAGATCAAGAAGCCTAAGGTGATCAAGCACAGTCTGCCACGATTGCTGGCGTACTGCCGCGACGAGGAGTTTGGGCTGCCGATTTGGATCGCGCTCGCGCAGACGTACCGCGATGTCATTTGCAGGCCGTCATTGGTGGACGACGAATACGCCAGCGATGGAGCCAAATGGGACAAGTGGACGGGTGGAGAACCGCCAAAGACCATGTCCGAGAGGCTTGACTCGGTGGGTGCACTTGCATGACACAAATCATCTGCTGACGACAGATCCATGCCTCTTTCGGGCAGTTTGGGGATCTCATCTCGGAGTATCTTACACTCGATCAGCTGGTTGGTATGACGCCAGATCTAACCACGTTGGTTCATCGCGACGACCTCTCGTTCCCGCCGGCTTTCCGGATAATTCGGCCTAAGCTTTTTGCGGTACATGAGGAACAACGCCTGGAGGAAGAGAACAAGCGCAAGGAGGAAAGGAAGCTCTTGATGCGCGAGCGGTTGGAGAAAGAGCGGAATGCGGAATCGACATCGCCGTCAAAGAAGGGCGATATGGCTATGTCGCCTGCCGAGTCGGCGACACCGACATTGCCGGGCGACGATGCAGACCATCCCATGAACGGCGCACACGATGTAGCGATGACTGCGTCAAGCGATGACAAGGTGAGTCGGCCCTGGACGGATTATCGCACAAGGCTCATTCATAGGACACGCACTCATACTCACCTACTCAGCAAGCGGTCATGGGCGAGACTGGTCATTTACTGCCAGAGGGGGTTAACAGTCTCATGCGATCCCCGTTCTTCGTCACCTTCTGGCAGCTCACCCTTGCCGATATCGACCACTCGTCCGAGTCGTATGACAATGCAATCAAGCGCATCAGCCAGATGGAGAAGGAGATTTCGGGTTGGCGAGCTCGTGTCCTACAGTCGGGTCACTTTGTTCAGAAGGATATACCGGAGAACAGGCAAGAAGTCGCTCGACTTGCCGCGAGGCGCAAGGTGCTGGAGTCTGAGCGGGTCAAACAAAAGGCACGAAAAGAGCAAACCATCGAGCGACTTCAGTTGGAGAGCCGAACATGGTTCGCAGAACGTGAGTATCTACTCCGGAGCTGTGTCGCGCTTATCCCAGGGACCCTGCAGAACGACAATGCCAAGCGGCTGGCGCATCAGCTGGTCGAGTGGTGTGTTTTCCCTCGAGCGTGTCTCGGCCCGTCCGACGCTATCTTCGCCGCCAAATTCATCATGCTCGCTCATCGATTCGCCGCGCCTGGCTTCTCGACCCTTTACGTCTACCAGCATGTGAGCGGGTTTCAATTTCGTCGATCGTCCGCTGACCGTAAGCTATTCGATAAGGGTCTTTCGTCGTGCATTTACACGCGCACACTGACCGAGGCGAGGAATTACGGTGAGTTCCGAAGCACTCGTGGTGGCATAGCTGACGCCAGGTCGATGTCTTGGCGCGATGCTCGAGGTTTTCCATAAGTGGCATGCGGACGAGAAGGTGTACAACCAAGAAGCCATCGGCGCCAGCGCCGGCGGCCACGCTCGACCGGGTCTAGACACGCGTAACATGAACAGCGAAGGTGTGGTCGGGTTGAACACTATGAACTGGCGACAGTTCCGCAACATGTATGCCAGGCTGCAGGACTGCCTCAGCCAGGTGAGTTGGAGGTCTCTTACACGTGCAGAGCTGACGACAAAGGCCCTCACCGCATGCTTAGGTGAAGACGACTTCATGCACGTCCAAAATGCCATCACGGTCGGACTGCAGATCGTCAAGTATTTCCCCATCATGAAGCCGCACGGAGAGGCCGTCACGGCGGCCGTCACGGCGGTCAACGAGGGAAAGACAGGTCCAGGCACACCTGATGTCCAATTCCAGGCGCAAGGGTGAGTGGAGGTGCACTTGCGATGGTCAAAGCTAATGGAAGTTATCTGCGAACTATCACGGTTGCTAGGCGAGACCCTCGCACCAAGGCGGTCGTATGGGTTCAACCGGCCGACTTCCATTCCGGTCGAGTTGTAGTGAATGCTTCGGATCGCGCTACGAAATCGGCACCGCAGCCCGCAACACAGCCTGCGACTGCCAACGCCGACGTCAAACCCGACGAGGCGGTCAAGACTGTGCCGGAGCCGAAAGCACTTGATATGGCATCAACTTCGAATGCCGCGGAACTCAAGGCTCGACTGCAGGCAGCGAAGGCTGCCGGCCCTGCCAGGGACGAGACCAAGTGCGTAGGGATTGCTGTCCGGTGGTAAATGCTTATTATAGGCCTGCTGGTCCAGTGGACGAGAGCAAGATTGCGCTCCCTTCCCGGCCCGCCACGCCCGGGGCTATTCCCGCCGGACCGCGAGCCGATCGCGATCGAGGAACCCCTACAGCGCCTACCGGCCCATCGGCCAATCGGCATTCCCCCGCTCAAGCTTCGCCCGCGCGACTGACCGACAACTCGATGGCGCCCCCGGCTCAGACGCTGGAAGAGGCCCGTAAAGCCGAGAGAGTCAAGCGATTCGCGAGCTCTTCTTCTCTTGCGGAGAACCGATCTAGGACGTCCACGCCAACTCCGTCTGTGCCGCCCAGATCTGAGACGATCAGCGACATCAAGTCCGACGCTAAAACCGAGGTGCGCGCCTCACCTGCGCCTTCGAGCAAATCTCATACCTCGGCGAGACCGCCGACCCCGCCTTTGGAGGACGAGAAGCCCGCTCGCGCTCGCAGTAGAAGCGTGGAGAGCCGCATCAGCGAGAGATCGAGGCGCAGCCGACGGGATCGCGGTGACACCGAGCGAGATAGGCGGGACATCAAGAGAGACGACCGGGACCAGCCGGCGAATGGTAACAGGTCTCGCGCGTCCTCTATTGGCCGGCAACAGGAGCTGCTTCGAGCCAGGGACGACACGCTCGGCCGTCGCGATGATGATCGCGGTGACAGGCGATCGTCGAGAGATGTTGGACGACGTGACAGGGACGAACAGGAGCGTCGGGACAAGGAGCGGAGATCCAGCCGACGAGATGAGGACAAGGGAGGTCGAAGAGACGATGAACGGAAAGAGAAGGACAGCAGGCGAGGTTCGAGGAGGGAAGACCGAGACCGCAATGGCCGGGACGACGGCAAGCGCAAGCGGGACGAAGACGTGAGCCAAATTATGTCGGCCTAGGGCTGCAAGCTGATCATAGCCACGACGTGAAGACCGACGTGACCCTCGTGGTGACGGCGATGGCCGAGACCGACATGAAGCTACTCGTCCGCGCGAGCGTGAGCAGCCTCGAGGCGGCCGAGATGCTCGCGAGAGAAATGATCGGGAGCCTTCGCACAGACGCGAGTCGGAGCGAGGGCCTCGAGATCGACCGGAGGGACCGCGAGGCGATGGCCCACCTGCGGCCAATCGAGCGAGCCCGGAGCGCGGCGTCGCTGGTTCAGGTGACGGTCCGAGAAGAGACTCCGCTGCACTGGCCCAAAGCGTAGATGTGGGCCTTCCGGTCAGACCTGCGGAGGACCGAGTCGGTGACAGGATTGTGGAGGCTCCCCGATCGACGCGCGGTTTCGAAGTGAGTCTTGGTCACTGAGCGAGGCTTGGACCCGCTGACTTCGCAGCATCGAGGCACGACCAATGGCAATGGCTTGCCTACCCGTCCTGCTCGGTCACCAACACGGGAGACGGGTCGACCACATCGTCCTAGCACGCCGCCTTTGCCCGCTCCACCTAGGAACGACCTCCTGTCACGGATGGCCCCCGCCCAAGGCGGAGTCAGCACGCCACCTGCATCTGAGCGACGGGAGGATCGAGCAGGAAGCGAGACCAGGAAGAGACAGAGAGATGACGGTGAGCTCCAGCGCGCTCGCAAGACGAAGTCCTACTGATCGTGCAGAAAAGCCAGCATCTGGACGAGAGGCTTCCGTCGAGGGCGACAAGAAGCGTAAATTGGACAGGTCGAGGGCAAAGCGGGATGATGCGGGTAGCCGACTGCTCAGCAGCGCCATGAACCTGGCGCACGGCAGGCGGTGATGGCGGCGCCCTCAGTGGTATCACGATGTAGTACAGCTATACGAAGCATATGTGGTGGTGGGGGACGGAGAAACGGGAAGCGGCGTGGCCTTTGTGAAATCTTGATGACATTGCGACGAGCTACATCTATGCATTGCCACGGCATGTTCATTCGTCAATCTAGTTCTTCTCACCATTACAGGGACCCAGGGGTTTTATTGCAACAAGTCGCCGATTTGCTTAATGGCCTCGGCGCACTCGTCCTCCGTGCCTACAGTGATCCGCAGGCACGCCTCGCAGCCCGGCTCGAATCCTCTGAATCGCACGACGACTCCTCTGCTCTCCGCCATCGTCTTGTACAGCTTGGCGGCGCGGTCGTTACTTGGCTTGCCGTCCGCGTCGAGTACCTCGGCCAGGATGAAGTTTGAGTTGTTGCCCCCGAGGATACGTCCGATGGCGGGGATGTCGTTGAGGCCAGCGATGAGCTTGTCCCGATTTTGGTTGAGCGTAGCGACCGACGATGCCATCGAGATGAGGCCGGGCGTGGAGACGGCTGAGAGAGCCAGGGAGGCGGTGGGGACGGAGATGTTGTAAGGGGCCTTCGTGTTGGTCAGGACCTGGATGAGTGGAGGCGAGGCAAGGAGGTAGCCGAGTCTGCGTGTCAGGTGCGATCCCACATGAGGTATGGCTGGCTTACCGAATGGCGGCTAGGCCAAAGCTTTTGCTGAGCGTCTGCGTGACGGTCACGTTGGCGTACTCGTTGACCAGCTTTGCTGCGGATGAGCCCTCGGGGGCAAAGTCGATGTACGCCTCGTCGACGAGCACGACACCGGTAAAGTTCTTGTTCTCCGCGATGCGCTTGACGGCATCGAGGGGGATGAGCGTGCCGGTGGGGTTTCCAGGCGAGCAGATGAAGACGATCTTGATTCCCGGGTGCGCGATGAAAGCCTTGTCCATCTGTCGTCAGCGCCTGTCGACTTTGCACGAGGTCAGAAGTCCACTCACCGCCTCTTCGTCGAGCTGGAACGTTCCGTCCGTGGTCAACGGGACTTCCACCACGCCCACGTCGTTCACGTTCGCCGTGACCTTGTACATGCCGTACGACGGCGGGGTGGTCATGACTCTGTCCTTGCCCGGCACACACAGCACTCGGAACAGCATGTCGATCACCTCGTCACTTCCGACTCCGAGGAACACCCAGTTCTCGTCCGGCACTCCGCGGAACGAGGCGATCTTGGCTTTGAGGTCATCGTGGGTCGGAGAGGGGTATCGGTTCAAGCCGAGCTTCTCCTCGTCGGTCAGCAGCGACAGCGTCTGCGCTGCGATGGCCGATGCGTCCGTCTTCGACCCATCGGTCGACGTCGACCCGTTGGACTGTCGCGCCGGCAGAGCTGAGCCGATGGCGTTCTCGTTGGCGTCTAAGAGGATACCGGCAGAGTAGTCATCCCGGGCACATCGGTACGGCGTCAACGCGAGGATGTTGGACCGGACGATTGATTCGAGGTCAAAGTGGGAAGGGCCGGAAGGCCCTGGGGCTTTGACACCGAGGATAGGCATGGCGACTGAGAGAAGGCTGTGTTGTAGATGAAGTGGGAACAGATGTATAAGTCGGATGATAAGATGGGTATTCTCGTAGCAGCGGAAATTCGAGTCGGCCAACTTTATCATCCTGGGCCGGCGACGTGCGGTCCTTCATCGCGGTCTCGTCATCGACTCAAGACTCGAGTCGCATCTGACGCTCTGCTTTCTAATAAGCCATACTCGTCGCGATGCATCGCATCGGGACTTTGCCGGGTGAGCAGGCCCGCCTACGGTCCTGTCGACTGTGCAATCCCTCGAGTGCATGTCGGGACTGGGCCGCTGAAGCGTTCATCGCCGCACGACAGCCGGCCCATACCGCGTGGACGCTCGACAGTGGTATATCGTCCCATCCACATGCCAAGTCGACAGCGACTCGGCATGCCTTGATGCGGTCATGCGAAAGACGTCAAAGGAACCATCCGGTCATGGCTCTCGTCCGCGATGCATCGTGATCACTACAGACAGGTCGTTCGTGTATCAAGCATACTCAAATCGGCGCGCAACCGCGGCTCAGCAGCGATCATGCGCCCTCGCATAAACAGCGCTAGTACCTTGGGACCACCTCCCGGGTGGTCCGCTTGTAATGGTAGTACCCATTTCCGGCACTGGCGGGTACACCTCTTCCAACCCCTCCGGAAGCTCGAGTCGCGTAGCCGTCCCAGGCGTCCTTTGGCCAGTTGAGGAAATAGAGGCTGAACGTCAAACCCGAATCCTGGCGACCTGGTACTCACATGAGCATCGACAAGGCGGCGGCCAGTCCCATCCAGATCTACGCTCAGTATCAGTTGGTGAGTTCAGTGCGAGTTCGAGACTCACGGCCGGACCAAGAGCGACGTCGACTCCGTCCACCTCGAAAGCACGGTGGGCGATGGACCAGCCGAGTATCGAGAACAACCACGCGAGGCAGACGAGCAGGGTAGCTAGCATCTGCGGTTCAGCGAACAGCAGTCATCGCGGCACCCCGATGCGGGGGCAGGTCACTCACCGCAGAGTACACGAAAAACATCCGGTTTCCAACGAATCGCAGCGCTCGAGACTCGTGCACGAACAGTAGCGGCAGGATGGAGAGTACAGTGAAGAAGGAAAATATGACGGCTAGGGTCAGCTGGCTCCGAATGAGTCTAGGGTCTTCGGCTTACAGATCGCCCAGAGCATCATTGCGCCAGTCAGCGCTCGGTTGACCTGCGTCCCATACCTGTGGTGAGCATGGCCCCTCGGCTGAGTTATTCAGCCCACTCGTAAGCGATATGATTTGGCAGACAGTAGCCGGGTGAGCACCATCCGAAGCTACCGAAGGTCGTGTCGCCCGCGTCCGAGGGCAGGCGGAGGAAGCTGATCGACTCGATGAAGGGCGACGAAAAAGTGATCAATATCCTGTCTTCAGCGCTGCGGCGTGCTCAGGCGGCCGGTCCTTCACTCACACGAGCACGAGTGATGCAAACGCCAGAGTGAAGAGCAAGATGACATGCGCACCGTAGGGCACCCTGTCGGCGATCATCGAGGGCGGCATAGCGGTCTTCGCACGAGTGGGAAGAAGGTTGAGCGATGATCTACTGCTTAGCGGGACGCGAGATTGCCACGGCGCAGGACAAAGCTTGGATGACTGATATGTTCGGCAGATCAGTTCGCTCAGATGGGCCGTGTGGAGTTGAGGTCTCTGAAGACCAGCTCGAAGACGAGTCGATGAGTCGCAATGGTTAGAACGATTGAAATAACTCATTGTTATAGCCTGTTGCCGTAGCTCCCACGGCACAGTTACATGTCCGAACGAGAAGGACCGAAGGCATGTTGTCATGTTGATCGATCATTGATGCGTTCATGCCGGGAAGAAGGAGACTTGTGATGGTGAAAGGACCCCTGGTGAAACACAGGCACACCCGCAATCGCCACTCAGTCGCCACTCACCGCTCACAATACGACCTCTCTCACCGTTATCCGCTGTCGTGACACCGAGCTAGCGGGCCAAACATGCATCCGCACACAAGCATCTATGACTGCTCTCCCCACTTTCGAAGCTTGAGATACACCTCCCGGTCCCCAGACTGTTTCAGCGGATAGAACCACCTCGCCCACTGGCCCTCGACTTCGAGTCTTCCCTCGCTCAGCTCCAAAACCTCGAGGTCCACCACCGCAGGCACATCGGCCTGCCACGCAATCTTGGCAGGTTTACCAATCAACCTCTTCTCTCCCACCTCGGACGACACGTCCCGCAGGTAGTGCGCGAACGGCAGGTAGATCAGCGTCCACCCCTCCGTCTCCTGCAGCTCGCCTGACGCGCCGCTGGCCGACCTGTAGCCTTGCCACAGCCGAGATGACTCAAGGCTGATTACATTAATCCGCAAGTCGAAGGTCGCAGTTGACATGTCGAAGGAGAATTCCTTGATTCTGCCCATCGTCTCGACAGGATAGGGCCGACACCACCCTTTGATGCCCCTAGAGCCAAGGCGAATCAAACTTGAGAGGTCCTCGGGATTCATGGCTTGCAGGTCGTCGTCTCCTTGGAGGTCGTTGTACGAGAACAACGACAGGTTCTCGCCGTTCCATCCGTCGCCGTGAGCGTGGGAGTTCGTCGGCTCGTAGTCCCAGAGAGTGTACGACAAGGCGTTCTTGCCGTCTTGGACATCAGTCGGTTACCTGGGACTTACTTAAAACACTTACCACAGCCGTGCAACAGCTCGTCCATGGACTGACATCAACCAGGATCCGCCTGTACGTGGACGACAACGCACCTTGCACGATTGCTCGTAGTCTCCACCGATGTCGCTGCCACGAGCTAGACCTAACAGTCCCGTCTTCTTCATGTCAAACGGCACACCCAGCTCGCCGATGATAGCTGACCATTAGCGGCTCTCAATTGTCACCTCTCCAAGCTCACTCGGATACTCCTTCTTCCCTGTCGCGTCTTCTGCGATGCCTCCGCTGTCACTCGCATCACTTTTCAGCTCGTTGAATTGCTTCAATAAGCCATTCTTGATGCTGCTGGTGCCAACTTTGAGAGCATCAAGGATGTTGATTTTCCCGCGCTGCAGGCCGACAGCATCCTGGAATCAGCACGCAGCAGAGCAGAGGTCCCGCAAACGTACCGCATTGAACTTGTGTCGCCTCTTGCCCAGCATCGTCAAGCCATCGTAGAAGTGCGGAGAGAGCGCCACACGGCCGTTCTTGACGTCCTCGGACAAGTCCGGAGGCGAGCCAAAGACCGGCGGGTTGACGAAGGAGATTCCCCTGGGATGGGCTTTGCGGATGCGGTGCACGTAAGCCTCATAGTGCGCTACATGTAAGCGTAGAGCGGCGAGGCAGGGTGGCTACATTGACTCACGTCGCCAGAAGTCTTCCAAGTAATCATACTCCCTGCCCTCGGCATTCTTCTGGAAGTACGATGATTGCAGTACCTTGCGCAGCTTGGTATCCCATCTGACATCAGGCGGTGCCAGCATAACACGGCAGAAGCGGGGCCGCCATCACGGCAAGGTCGGCGACTCACACGCCATGCCCCGCCCACGGACAACCCCCTCTGCCCTGATCATCCCAGAAGTCCCACTCCTCGCCCCAAGTCCAACCCCATCTCGCCTGCGCCTCGTTCGATTCGCCCCTGGTCAGCCACACGCCATCCCCGCCCGGCGGAGTCAGGGTGACCTTGCCGAGCTTCTTGTGTCCGAGAGAAGTGAAATCGTCATAGGCTATATTCTCAACTGCCTCGCCCACGCCCAACAAGAAGCCCTGGATCGGGCTTGGACTCGGTCCCTTCCTGTATGCTTAGCTCGAACTGCGAGGTAGCCTACTGAGAACTCACCTGAACTCCTGCGAGGGCGGGATGACGTTCAGGTCTGGTATGCCTACGAAACCCTCGTGAGGCTCGTTCATTGAATCCCAGCCGATCAGACAAGAGTCGAGAATGTCTCCAGCATCTCGGAGTCTGTCGGCGAGACTACCATGAGCGACTTATCCAACTGAGTCATCGACCGACTCACTGCCCGTATGCTGCGACGTGCTTTTCCCGCGCCCACTGCCCCGCGGGTAGCCCGTCTATAGTACACTTGGGTGCAAAGGTCTCGGACGCGAAGAACATCGTGAAGCAGTGCCTCGACGCGAGACGGTGGAGATTGGTGTTCCAGATCACTGACCGTGAGCTCTTACGCTGGTCTGAGATACGGGCGCCGCTATAACTTACTATCTGGGAAATCGGTGAAGCCCTCTTTGCCCGCCTCAACCTTGCCTTCCTCGCCGCCCCATCCCTCATTCGCCCATTGAGCATGAATTACAGCTGCTCCTGTTTGGTTCAGCCGCCGTGGGTTCAGTCCCAGGGCTATGAGCACCCATATGGGAGCACCACTTCCGCTGGCGAAGCGCGAGAAGACATCCTGATGAGCAGAGATGTCTGCCGGTCAGGGCACGTCAGGCCAACAAGTATCACGCACATATCCGCAGGCCGTGAGCCCTGCACTGGCGCAGCAGACGGACGAGGTAGTTGATGTATGCTTCGTCATACTTGCCGCTGGCAATGAGAACCACCCTGACAACGATATGTGTTCCTCACGGTCCAGCATGCTCGAGCGCTTCCCACGTGACTACCAACCTGACCGCTGTGAAGCCCCACGCCCGCAGGCGCTTCAGATGGACCTCGGCGTCAGCTGCATCCACATATGGCAGACCCTGCAAGCATACCTCCATACCCTCCTCCTGCAAGGGGTGACCAACAAACCACCCATCCCGACCGCCTCGCTCCGCTTCGCCCCAGAAGAGATCCTCGTCGGACAGATGCGTCTCGACCCCAGCCTCCCATCTCCGCAGATCATCCCTTGCCGTCCTGGTAGAGCCAGCGTCCGCATCAGGGCGTTTTGTACGAGATGAGGGGTATTTCGATGTACTGGAGAGATTCACGCCACGCAGCAGGACTGATACCGGCGGGAGGTCTGGGTGTGGTGGTGGTTTGAGGAATTGCGAGTGGGAAGTGTCGAGCTCGACGAGCTCGTCTTGAGGCGAGTAGGACATGGTATGGACTTGTATTGACAGGCAAAGGACAAGATGTGTTTCCTGCCTGCGGAGCGCTACGTGCCCTCGCTCGATTGCTTGATGATGCCTGGGTCGATCCTTTGCTTCTTTGACTTCCAGGACAAATGTGGAGGCCCATAAACAAATATGACGTACATGGTTTCGCCGTTTCATCGCGTCGCCTACGTTCCAGTGTCCACCTCACCCGAACCCGACCGGTCAGTCAGGCAGACTATGCTTATTTTGTACGAGACCACCTGACACGCCTCGCTTCTCTACCTCGCTCATGCAGCTTCGATCCCTTCTCTCCACCTTAGGTCTCGCCTCGCTCTTACCACGCATATCCGCAACTAGACAAGCAACGACCATGGTCCTCGATCCGTCCAAAGTGAACGGTACGTTCCGCCTCCACCGGCATGCCGGCGACATCGGGGAAGAACATCCGGCACAGCGCTCAACTCATGTACAGTGCTCCATGCGCCGCTCAAGCCTTTGACCGAGACTGGTGACTCGACGCACCCGACTGGATTCTTCCGCGACGGGTACTGCTGGGGCAGTGAGCTGGATCGGGGGCAGCATTTCATTGGCGGTGTCGTGTCCAAGGAGTTCCTCGAGTTTAGCAAGGAGAAAGGTGAGCATCGCCTCGATTCCGCCATCGTGCATTGAAAGCAGGAAATGACCTCACAACCGCCAGTGGCCGCTTCCCCGGCCTGAAGGACGGCTGCAGATGGTGCCTCTGCGTCAACCGGTGCGTCTTGCTTCGGCGGACTTTGGCATGATCGCTCATCTCAGGTGGAAAGAGGCGATGCTGGCCTCTGAGCAGCTGGGCGACAAGATCGTGCCGAAGTGGGTAGATCGAGGTCAGCCAGCACACTCACGCTGACGTCCAGGGTAGACTTGTCGGCGACCGCTCTCGACACGCTCAAGTTCGTCAAGCTCGAGGATTTGAAGCGCTTCGAAGCTCCCGAGAGGCCAGACTACCGCCCGAGGGGTAACGAATTGTGAGCTGCATGTACTTTGATGCACCTGGTCTTCTTGTTGCACTGATCGGTCTCCGCATCTGCTTCGACCCTACTGGGACCCCGATGGAGCCGGAGAAGAACACACGCTCGCAGTACATCAGCACACTGTCGCTCCAAGCTCTAAGCGGCGCCTGGCCTTCCTTTCGGTCATTGCCTGCTGTGTAGACTCGTTTCCCGCGGCGACCGAGAGCTTCCAAGCCCGAAGTGCTGTCCGCGATTTGGACCCTTTGGAGCTGTAAACGTATAAGACGCGACTTGCTAGACCTCGAATGCTCTCACCGCCTTGAACCCTTGACTCATCGCCACGCAAGGCACAGTACCCCACCTCATCACTCAGACCTTGCATCCCCAACATGTCCGCTGGTTCCCTCACTGTCGGCCTGCTCGGCCACAATGGCATGATCGGCAGCAAGCTTGCCGCGGAGCTGACGTCGCTGCACCAGAGCGGACGTCTCAACTTGGTTGTCCTTCACCGCGCTTCGTCAGACATCTCCATGGTCGCTGACGATATCGAGACACGCGTCATTGACCTTGAAGCGGAGGATGGCTCGGCGTATGATACCGCGATCGCAGGTATACAGATCCTCATGTACGTCTCCCAATCCGCGACGTGTTCCTGTCCCGGCGAGCGCAGCTGATGACAGCTCTGCGACTGCCTCCTCGGCGAACAACCTGCAGCTCAATCTTCTCCCTGCGCTGCACCGGTCGGCCGTCTGCGGGACGCTCAGGACCTTCATCCCGTCCAACTACGGCCACTGCTGGAGCGAGGAGGAACTGTCGACCATGACGAACAAGATCATCAAGGACAAAGAGGTCAATGAGGCGAAGATCAGAGAGGCCGGCGTGCCCGTCACCACTGTCAAGTCTGGGCTGATCTCTCACTTCGCCTTCCAGTTCCCGTGAGCGATTCCTGTGGCCTGCAAGGGACCTGCTCATCTTCAGAATCGGTCAGTGGAACCCGAAGGGCAACCAAGTTTTCGTGTACCGCGACAGTCAGAACTGTGAGATGCCTCTCACGTGAGCACCTGTCTAGTCTTGGCCCTGAATAGGAATGTGCTAACAGCAGCACGTCCACCTATCT
Source organism: Papiliotrema flavescens NRRL Y-50378 (assembly GCA_000442785.1). NCBI lineage: Eukaryota > Fungi > Basidiomycota > Tremellomycetes > Tremellales > Rhynchogastremaceae > Papiliotrema > Papiliotrema flavescens. The sequence continues at coordinate 39,253 of CAUG01000459.1, forward strand.
CGCCAAAGCGGTGGCCCAGCTGATCCAGCAACCGGTCGAGTACATCGTTAACCGAACGTTCGTCGCGATCGAGTATGAGCCGACCAACGCGGAGATCACCGAGCTCCTCACGACCATTCACGGCGAAGACACTGAGCTGGTCAAGTGGGATGACGACATGATCAGAGAGGGATGCATGGCGGAGGACCCAATCGTCTCGCTCGGATCGGCGGTCCTTCGAAAGGCGGGGATGGGGTGGTGGAAGTTCCCCGGGGCGGAGAGGGTGGAGCCCATCGGCTGGCAGACGGAGGGCGTCGAGGTCCAGCTTCGAAAGCAGATCGGGTCCTAGTCGCTACCGCTCAGATGCGCGGAGAACCGCTACTCAAACCTGCATTATCCGCGAGAAACTTCACTTCGAGCTCACCATCGTACATGCCCTCTCAAATCATATCTGCCTGTATGTTACCTTGCGATGAATGTTCATGCCGCCGGGCTGATGAGGTGGAACCGGTGTTGCTTCTCGCACTTGTGCACAGGAGCCATCGACATCTGCCTGCCACGGAGCCACGTCCAACCCGTCGAGCCGACTACGAGTTGCGCCATTACCGACACTAACCGTAATAGCCATTAGAAAACCTGTCAGCACGGAGTTAGCGGGATTTGACTCTGGCCATTGCTCTCGTGGCTATACTGTCGACGCACTTGAGCGAGCGTCGGCCACGATTTTCGATGCAGGTTGTTTTTGATTCCCTTCATCTCAACTGTTCTTGCGTTTGCGACATCTTCCCCGGTCGAGTCGCCCAGCGTAGCCCAGCCGGGGCCAGCGCCCAGCAGCAGTGCGGTAGCCAGCCTCCTTTCTGCCTACCGCGCCCGCTGCTGGGCATTTCCATGACGTGAGTGCCCTCTTTCCACCTCTTTTCCTGCTCGACACCTCCATTTCCTGGCACCTCGCTGGACACATTCCACCCATCACCCCATTCTCACCGAGCTGCGAGGCCCCTCGCACGCCCGCAGCCCGTCCGCTGGACAGTGCACCTTGCCCCGCCCAACCCCTACCTCCCCCACGCATGTTGATTCATACCGAAGCAAATAGGAAGTGCCGTCTGCATTCGCTTTAAAAACGCGATGCTGTCACCCGGTTCTCTGAAAAACGATCCCACCCAGATCTTCTCTGCCTGCTACCGTCGAGATGATGGCCTGAGCTGACTAATAGATCGTGTCACCTCAGCCAACATGTACCCACGTATCAGATGCATTGTGTACCTGCTATTGTACCTCATGATTCATCAGCTTGCCTGCAAATACCGCCTCATGTCGTCTAAGTGGCGTTTCTCTACGCATTTATACAACATACACGCTCGGCTTGACCAGGAACGCCGTGTTCCCCGCCAACACCTTGACAGGGATCTCCACATCCATCACCTCCGTCTTGCCCACAACGAGAGCTTCATCACCGTCCCTGGCCTCGGGGTTGCGATGCACCGGCGCAAGAGACGTTGTGGCCGCATACAGCTTGTTGTCGTTGTCAGCATGACTGGCCGATACGCCCACAAGCGAGTGTCCGGGCCCTCTCGATTGCTTGCGCGGAACGCTGACAAGAAACGATAGCCGCACCCGCCATTCCAGCCCGCCTGGGTATCCGTCCGGCCCGGCGGCAAGTGCGAAGCTGGGCGTCGCGTCAGAGGGGATGTCGAGTGAGAATGCCAAGCGGGAAGTGTGGAGCGCGTACGCCGAGGCGTGTTCAGCGTGCAGGCGATGGATGGGAGGCTGGCGGGTGGGCCCGGTGGATGGAGGCAGCAGATTCTCGGGGATGATCTCGTGGGACTCGAGAAACGCGCAGAACTGCGATCAGTCACCCGCTTTTGAGTGCATGTGTGGCGCACTTTGAGAACGCGACGTTCAACCCCGGGTTGATTGAAGCTGACCACACCAAGCACGCTCTCGCCCAGACGATATGTCGACTTGATGAGCGTCAACGCAGCAACGGGGTGGCCGTCTTTGGCGATATCGAAAGACGTTTTGGGAGAGTGCCGGCTCAGCACCTCAACCGCTTCGCCGCACCCGCCCTCCCCGTGTTCCTCTACCAGCTCATCATCGCCCTCGATGAAGCTACCCTGGCGAAGCCGAGTCTTCCGTATCGTACCGGGAAGTGGAAGCAAGTCGCCGTTCAGCTTGGTGTCTGGCAGATCCAGCAGAGGCGAGGATGGGGATATGATCCTGCCACGCGGGTGCACTCGGCTGGGTGACAGTGGCGGAACGCGCAGTTCGCCTTGGCGCGCAGGCGAAGCGGGATCGGCAGCATCCAATAGGTGCTTCGCGTAGACCTCCAACGACTTTTGCGTATCCCCAGCCTTGGATCGAGCCCGTTCCAGGGACGTGACTTTTGTCTCAGTAGACTCCCGAGTTTCGTCGACGATGCCCTCGTCGCGCGTCTGGATGACAGGCTTGAGGACGTCGTATGTCCGATTCGGCTGTGATACTGATGATCAGCGAAAGGTCCGGCGTCTGAGTCAGTGAGACGTACACGACACGTTTGCCCATATCCGGATCGGAACCTGAATCTCCTTGTTCCGCTGCCTGTTGCCCTTGCCGGGCAAGGCGACGTTGACGGTAAGAACCAGGTCATACGAGAACCGGAAGGCCTTGCCTCTGTATGCTGGGGGGAGATTCGTGGGTATTGGCAAAGTATAGGTGACTAGCATCAGCAACCAGCCTTTCTCTTCTCTGAGCGCAACTCACAAGCTCTCTCTTCGCCCTCTTTCAGCTTCACGTCCACACCAAGCAGACTCCGCGTCGTCTCAAGCACCGGCAGGTCTTTCATATTCCACACTCGTTTCCGCTCCTCTTCCAAAGTACCGCCAGATCCACCGGCAACCAAGCCTTTCGCCAGTCCGAAGAGGCTCCCAGTCAAGCTCGGCTGAGTGGCGTTGCCGATTGTTCCCGTGCCGAAGCTGAACTCCCATCGCGTTGAGCTAGGCTTCGTGCCGGAAGCTGCGTCCATCGACGCGCCGGGCATGAGTGATCCCGAGCCGACCGGCTGGTGGAGCAGCATTGATCGGAGCGGTAGTAGTGGGTCGGGCGGGATGTGTGTATTGGACGGATGGAAGTGCGCGACTAGACGGGTGTACGCCCAGAGAATTGTCGTTGTTCCTCTCGGCTCCTGTGAACGAATGTACGGATGCAGAGGCGGAGGCTGCGCGAGCACGCCCATGAGCGAGGCACCATACGCGTTGGCATATGACGGGGTGCGCGAGTGATTGTTTGTTGGCGAGGCACCAGGACGGCGGGGATGTGGAGCTGTGATATCGCTACTGGTACGGGACTCGTTGTCTGTTAGGTCCACAAGAGAACGCGAAGAGGCAGCCGAGCTGGTGTTGCGGGATGATGGCCGACTGGTCGAGCGAGATGTCCCTCTACTGGGCTGTAACCCTATCTCCGGGATTGAAGGCAGGTCTGACGAACTTGCTGGCAATTGGGCCATCATCGCTGGCGGAGAGAGCAAAGCGGCCGCTATCGACTCTTTGCGCGAATGGGGGTGGTGAGTCGGTATAGGTGCGCCTTGAGGTCTCCGGGAAGGGAGTGGAGGAGGCGTCGGTGCTGTGATAAGCGATCGCTCCTGCACCATGACAGCTCGCCTTTCCACCTACCCGAATGACCCTCCAAAGCCCACACCATTTCCTGTGGGCTCACTGCCTTGCCGATCGCCAAACTTCTAGTCCGCCGACCGTGTCCATGGCCTTTACCAATATCGCCGTACTCTCTCCTTCGCCACGCCTCGGGACTGCGGATCGTCGCCCCGTCGTCTCTGCTTGGCCATCCCGGCGCGCGGTAGGCGGGATTCGCACCAGGGCTGTAAGGGTAATCTCTTGGTAGATCGTGGTCATTTGGCGAGGCGAGATCGACCATCGTAGGCGTTCTGGATGGTCCAGCTTCTGCGTTGCTTCCGTTGATGTCATTCCGCCGCTCTACACTGGTAGCCTGACCCATCCGGTGCGCCCGGACGGGAAGCGAAGGGGGGCTCCCATGCCGGTCGACAGTTGGTGGTGGAGGCCTCAAGGCGGAGACAACTTCGCCGGCTGTGGGCGCAGTGGCCGGCGTGGAAGGTACAGCAGCTGCTGGCGGTGCATTGCGGGTGTTCTTGAAGGTGATGGTTACGGAGAATGACTCGCCAGCGTAGAATGCCGAAGCGGAGGGAGTCACGGTCACTTGCAGGTGCGGGTCATCGTTGACAAGCGTCGACGTCGAGGAGGCGAGGGAGGTCGAAGACGAGGAGAAGGGGAAGAACGAGGTCATGATCGGTCCATGCCGTCAAAGAGGAGAGCGCTCGAGAGATTCTGCAAGGTGGTGACAAAGTAACGACAGGGATGATCTGCGAATTGTGCTGGCAGATGGTGGTCCCAAGGCTTGGTGCACTGTTGTGAAGCCGGCACAGCGCGTGTGGGGTCTCCAAAACCCCCGTTCGACGTGGACGACGGCTTGTTGCCACTCGACTATTTAACGGAGAGGCATAAACAAATTCCTCACTCTTCTCTTGCTTTCGCGTCAAACAGTCCTTCTCACACTTTGCCATCCCCTCTCTCTCTATATCCCTTCGACCTCATTCGATTGATCTGCACGGAGATCGACAGATTAAGGTCTGAGCTACCGATAGCCGCTTTGACGACGCTTCCAGGTCTCGTATTCGGCGCGGTAGCCTCGCTTCAAGATCTGGACACGCATCCAGCCCGTCGCGTCGGCTGCTCCCGGACAGCGGTCCTTCGTCGACGCTCGTTCAGTCCGGAGCCGGCTGCGTAGTCAATTTGAGCTCTGATCAACTACCTCTGCTCAAAACTAGGACGAAATGGCGCCATCAGTACCGTCAACGCCGCACGGCCGCGGAGGGAGCGATTCAGGCTCTCCCGCCCCGACTTTCGCCGCTCCCGGGTCCTATACTATCGAGGCGGGTCCATTCAAAGCTATGCCATGCCAAGCTGACATACAGGATGTCACGCCCGGAGTCAAGGTCTTTGTCGAAAAGCCACTGGCGAACGGCACGACCGAGCAGCGCAAAGCCGAGATCCTTTCAACCCGCGCGAAGCCCAAGCCCTCAGCCTACGCGCCCAAACCGCCTGCGGACGCACCACCGCCAGATCCGCGCGACGACACGGAGTACTACGTGCACTATGTGGAATTCAACAAGCGTCTGGACGAGTGGGTCGGCGGGAGTCGGTTGGTATTGGACAAGGAGCTCGAGTGGCCAAAGGCAAAGGATGAGGGGAAGAAGAAGGAGCGAAGCGGTAAGGCCACGCCTGGATCTACCACGCCAAGCCGAGCTGTCGATTCTCCACGGCCTGCCAGTCAGAGTCTGCTCAAGAAGGCCGCGACGAAAGCTGCGTCGGCTGCGTCTAAGAGTCAGCCGTCCAAGGCGGCTCCGGGCAAATCGAAGAAGCGCAAGGCGAAGACGGATCCGGACGACGAGGACGATGCCGAGGGAGAAGAGGACGGGGATGGCGATATCAGCATGACATCCGAAGCGGACGCGGACGGGGAAATTGACCTGACTGCACCATCAAATCCGCAAGCGGCGCCGCCGGTGTTCTCGAAGAAGCAGGAGATCGAGAAGCTTCGAACGTCGGGTTCGATGACGCAGTCACACTCGGAAATATCGCGAGTGAAGAACTTGGATAAGCTGCAGATCGGCAAACATCAGGTCGAAGCGTGGTACTTTTCGCCATACCCGATCGAATACGCCCATCTCCCGGTTCTGTACATCTGCGAGTTCTGCTTGCTCTTCTACCCGGGCTACACGCAGCTCAAGCGGCATAGAACCAAGTGCACGCTCCTCCATCCGCCAGGCAACGAGATATATCGAAGCGGCAACGTATCGTTCTTCGAGATCGACGGCCGACGCCAACGGACATGGTGCCGCAACCTGTGTCTGCTGTCGAAGTGCTTCCTCGACCACAAGACGCTGTACTACGATGTCGATCCGTTCATGTACTACTGCATGACGGTTAAGGACGAGTATGGGTGTCATCTCATCGGGTACTTCTCGAAGGAGAAAGAATCGGCAGAAGGGTACAACGTTGCGTGTATCCTCACGCTACCGCAACACCAACGGAAAGGATACGGGCGAGTGTTGATCGAGTTCTCGTACGAGCTGTCGAAGGTCGAGACGAAACTCGGCAGTCCGGAGAAGCCGTTGTCGGATCTGGGTCTGCTGTCGTACCGGGCGTACTGGCAAGAGGAGATTGTCAAGCTGCTGGTGAACAGCGAGGACGAGATCACGCTGGATGAGATTGCGCAGCGCACCGCCATCACGCACGGGGATATCATGCACACGTGAGCGATCGACGGAGAATATTCGCTCGACTTGCTGACGACAGGTGCCAGGCATTGCAGATGATCAAGTACTACAAGGGAGGGCATATCATTCACCTTACCGATGCCGTGCTGGAGCAACACCGAAAGAGTATGATGAAGCAGCGGATCACCATCGATCCGTCACAGCTGAAGTGGAAGCCGTGAGTGGCAACGTGCTTGATCATCAGACGGGGAGCTGACCATACAGGCCGGTCTTCAGCCGAGCACAGTTATCATTCGGATTCTAGCTCGCGCCGTGTCGTTGAGGCGGTTAGGGGGTTTCCAGGTTTTCACACGTTTTGGGACATCATGTTGTATAGGTAGAGTTTACGAGTGTTCTCGCATACTGTATGATCTGTAATCAGATACTCGTTGCTAGATAAGCACGCAGCCGTACAGATACTCGATGCAATTCGAAGCTGCAAGCAGGACGAAGGCGATGCGACTTGAGCGGTGGAGTGGTGCGGTGGAGGCTCGCTCGGAAAACCGACCTCCGTCGAAGCATCCACGGCCGTGCGCGATTCCGCGAAAGCCGGAGGATATTTCGCTGACTGATGATGACTAACCGCGCAAGAGTTGTCAATCGCCGCCAGCGCCGCAGTGGCTTGACTTTTCTGGCCATATATAAAGCGCTTTGCCTTGCTGTCACCCACGTCGTCACGAACAGACTCTGCGAAACGCATCCTTGACACCCACGAACCTCAACGTACATCACCTATCAACAGCAAAGTCGAATAAAATGGCAGGCCAAACTAGCGACCCGCTCTTCACGCCGCTCAAGGTCGGCCAAATCGAGCTCAAGCACCGTATCGTCATGGCGCCGTTGACGCGCAATCGGGCGACCGTGCCCACGTTGGCGCCGAACGACATGATCGCAGAGTACTACGAGCAGCGCGCGTCCGACGGTGGTCTGCTCATCACTGAGGTGAGTATTGTGCTCCTCGCCGAGCTGGCCCGCGCAGGCTGTGGACGACGGCGTCCGACAGGAGACACATCTGACACGCAGGCGACGTATCCCTCCGCTGAATCTGGTGGATACCCCAACACCCCGGGACTGTACACCGACGAGCACGTGCGGGAGTGGAAGAAGGTGACGGACCGCGTGCACGCCAAGGGCGGGTTCATCTATACTCAGCTGTGGGCTCTCGGACGGGCGCAGGGCGGCGAGACCGGCATCAAGGTCGTTTCTTCGGGCGATGTCGTCGACGACTCGAAGTCTGCAGGCGGAGCTGGCGGCGCCGAGAAGCAGAAACCCACGCCGCTGACCAAGGAGGACATCAAGCGGTACCAGGCTTCATTTGCCGATTCGGCGAAGAAGGCGGTCGAGGCTGGCTTTGACGGTATCGAGCTGCACGGCGCGCGTGAGTGATGGTGAGCGTCTGATGCAATGGCAGCTGACGAGCAGACGGCTACCTCCTTGACCAGTTCACGCAAAAGTCCGCCAACAACCGAACAGACGAGTACGGAGGATCGAAGGAGAACCGCGCACGCATGATCCTCGAGACGATCCAGGCCGTCGCGGACGCGATCGGCGAGGACAAGGTCGGCATCCGACTCTCGCCCTACTCCAACTTCCAGGGAATGAACAACGACGACAACGTCGAGGTGTTCACGTACCTTTCGGAGCAGATCCACGAGCGATTCCCCAAGTTCGCGTACGTCCACATGGTCGAGTCTCGAGGTGACCCCGCCAAGCTCGCCAACTGGGCGACAGCCGCTGGAGACGCCCCGGATGCCGAGACGCTCGACGGATTCAGGAAGGTGTTTGAGGGCTCCGAGACGGCATTCTTGAGTGCTGGCGGATACACCGCTGACATCGCTCGGGACGTGATCAAGGCGCACGGCGGAGGAGTTGTCTTTGGGCGAATGTTCATCAGCAGTGAGTAAACTCTCAGCAGATGCCTCGTTACAATGCTGACAACAGACCCCGATCTGCCATACAGGCTGCAGAACAACATTGAGCTGGCTCCGTACGACCGGTGAGTCTCAAGGGAGACGTGCGAGCGTGCAGCGCTGACATGCAGATCGACCTTCTACACGACCGACGCCAAGGGCTACACCACCTACCCTGCTTCGCAGCCGGCCACTCGAGCCGCCTCGCCAGCGGCCTAGACGAAAGATGTAGACTCTTTAGAACATTGTAGCCATCATTAGCGCATCAGACACAGTATATGCCATTAATTGCATACATCCCGCGGTATCTGTGCGATCCACGAGTCTACTACTCTAGATCGAGCTTCTCCACTTTGTCTACGATCAATGTCGACGTTCTACTCCGCTTCGGCCTCGGTCGAGCCGTGTCCACAGTGACTGCGTCGCTCACTGCGGCCGAGCCCCTCTTGACTGGCGTGCCGGTGATAGACTGCTCCTTGACCGAAATCGCGTCTGCGTCGACCATTGCCTTGATTTCGCGCTCGTGTTCAAGGCCGTTCTCCTGCTGAAGGCCATTCTCCTGCTGGACACATTCCTCCTGCTTGATGCCATTCTCTTCCTTGACGCCATTCTCCTGCTTGACGCCATTCTCCTGCTTGACGCCATCCTCTTCCTTCACCTTCTTCGGCTTCAGGTCCGCCGCAAACATGACAGCCTGACACCAGCCGCCCATCTCGCCCCATCGCTCCTCCAAGAAGCCCTGCACCTCCTCATACAAAGCCTTCGACATCGGCTTCTTCTTCAGCCGGCCCGGGAACTGCGGGTGCCGCGCGGCGATGGCGGCGAGGTGCGTATCAATCGGAATCAGGCCCGGCTGGTCCATGCACATGAGCATGACGCAGTCGGCGACCTTGCGCCCCACGCCCTTGAGCTCGATAAGGTTCTCCCGCACTTCCTCCAGCGGGGCAGTCCGGTACGCGAGCAGGCCCGCTTCGATCGCGCCCGGTTCACTGCCGAATCGAGTCTGCAGCGTCGCGAGCGTCGACTCGATAAAGGCTGCGCGGTAGCCGAACCCTAGATCTCGGAGCTGCTTCTCGAGGCCGACTGTAGGGAACGCATGCGGGACGGGGAAGAGGTGGTACGTGACGTCGTCGATGGTCATGAGCGGGGGCGAGTAGGCCGTCGTGAGCTTGTGCATGAGAGAGGAGATGCGGGTGATGTGGTTGTTCGTCGAGGTGATGAAGCTGCGGTGAGCGATGCCCGCGCTATCCCGTGCTGCTCTGCCGCCAGCGACGACAATAGCACACTCACGCGATAAGGCATTCCCAAGGATCCTGCCGCAGTACTCTCACGCCAATCGCCCGCGTGTCCAGCTCAGTCTTGTCGAACAGCCCGGCATCGCGCTTACGCCATTCCGAGTACAGGTCCGGCAAGTCGTACTTGAGCTGCAAGTAGTCCTCAAGCCACCGCCTGGTCACTCCGTTTTCGATATCGGCGTCCGTGGCCGCCTGGTCGGTGTGCACCGCGGCGTACTCGACCGTCAAAGGATTTTGGCGCAGAAACACTACCCTCGGGGGGTTGTCTACCGACCGCGAGTAGACGCCATTGCGGTGGTGCCAGAGGAAAGACTGGCCGACGGGGAGCGTATTTGCCAGAGTCAGGTGTGCCGGTGTAAGATGCAATGTCGACCAACGCATCGCATCCTGTACTCTGTGCGAAAGATGGGTGATGGGTGCACCGTGAAAGATGAAAGAAGAACGCAGAGGCCGGATCGGCTCCACCCATAGATAGCCGATTTAAGCGAAGCTGGGCCAACGGTTTCCGACAATGAGAATGATCTCAAAGCTGTCCAAACTACTACATCAACCAGAGGGAAAAGTCCTTCTGAACTGCATCGATCTGGCTCGCATTTGCTGCATGTATATATACGGCCTTGTGGCAGATCCTTCTCGTGTCTTTTCGGTCGTGGTCGAGTCGGATTGTGGCCCGTATGGGTGGGGAGGATGAAAGAAGGGGCGGGCGTCTTTGGGGTACCGAAGCCACGCCGCTCTCATCCCCGCGCGTGTCAGAGACTCGGCACTTAGTTGGCGATGTAGCTGAGAGCGATGACGAGGTAGAGTGCGATGACTGGGGTCAGCATTGACTTTGGCCTCTTCCACCCCCCTCCTGGCCTGGTAATAGATCAATCGCAGCGGACTCACGCATGACACCCTCCATGTAGTTGGCTCGACCTGTATGTCAGTGATCTGGTTCCCAACTCTCATCTCATACGAGGCGCAGAGAAAGCAGAGCAAGAAATGCGGGAGATCTGGGGCGTTTCGCACGCGCCACTCACCATCGCCAATGAGACCTGTACATCAGCGATCTTTTCTCATCTTCCGCATCTTCCTTCGCCTTCACGCGGCGCAGGATTGTTTCTGAGGACGTACCATTCACCAAGAACACACTAACGAACAGGACTGATTAATCAGCTCGTCTTCTACAGCGGTCGCGGTCGGGCAGACTCACCAGCTGTCTCGTAGACGCCAAAGAAGAGAGTGAGGTCCTTTCCAAGCGGCCAAGCGATGACGACGAGCAAGGGAATCATGCCCGCGGCGATCTGGATACTGCTTCCCACTGCGACGCCCAGCGTGAGCTCCATCTTGCCCTTGCAGGCCATCCAGACCGAAGTGACGTGCTCCGCCGCGTTGCCCACCAGCGGGAGCAAGATCAGACCGATAAAGTCCTTGGGGATGTGGAACTTCTGGGCCGTCTCGTCGATCGAGCCAACGAGGACGTCCGCGCAGAAGGCAGTGACGACCGTGACGATGAGGAGCCAGATGCCCGCAGACCACTGGTCCATGTCGGGGACCTCCTCCTCCTCATCGCCCTGTTCGGCCTCGAACAGGCTCGCGTGGGTCTTGAGCTGGAAAACGAGGTAGCCGATGTAGGTGATGAGGAGGATGATGGAGGTACCTCGGGAGAGGACGAGGAGGCCGTTGAGCGAGTCGTCGTGCGGGTCGGGGGCGCCTGACGGGCCGAAGGAGAACGCCGCGCCGGTCTTGGAGGCGTGGACTGGAGTCAGCGCGGGCATGCAGGGTGGCCCGTGAAAATTGCATCTCGGCCACATCGGTGAACGGCCACAGACGAAAGAGGCAGGATGAGAGGCGGAGCCATCAGAGCCGCTCTACAGGAAGGCTAAGCTGAGTGCAAGCCTTGGCACTGCCACATCGCCTGCCTCAGATCCCCTCCGCAAACGCATGCGCGTTGCATAGTCCCGGGCCGTCCGACCTCGATTCAGAGCATGCAGTCACAAGCATGGCCGATAGCGAGGGGTTTGGGATCGAGCGCAACTTACAAGCAGCGGGAATGATCAAGGTGATGCACGCAAGCGTCATGAGTGAAGAGCTGGCCTGCGCAGCGGTCATCTGGAAAGTCGACTCGTAGAAGAAGAAGCCGGCACTGATATCAGCGGCGCCTTGTGAAGATCAGAGCAGACACACGCGACGAAGCTCATGCCGAGAACGAGCAACAAGTTGGACAGTACACTGCCGAGCAGGGACGTCTGCACCAGCCGGAGCTCGTCTATCCGTCAACGCTCCGTTCACAGACCTCGACTTTGTACCCACTTTGGGCCAAAGCGGCAATCGCGACGATGAGCTCGACGGCATTACCGAAACTGGTATCAGAGCACGTTGGCGCCGGACACCTCACCTGGCGTTGAGCAAACCGCCGAGGGTCTGGCCTGCATCGATCAGCCACGAGCATGCAGACAGAGTTGCGCGTCTCGACTAACCCAGTTTCATAGACAGTTGTTCCGTCGCATCACCCAGGAGCTGCATTGATCAGTTGACGCCATCTCATCCGCAGTCGCACCGGCGGCCGTTCCCTGCGGCGCGGCTAATAATGTAGTCGCGCGTACATACCTTTGCAAGCGGCACAATGGCCAAGAAGGACGTGATGAACCGCACCGTCGCGCTCCAGTGCAGCAGGTCGGCTGAGTCGTAAGCGATGCAAACTGCGGGCACGCACCAATGAGCGAGATGGGTACGGCCACGATCAAGAGGTTGATCCATGATCCCAGCAACAGGTGCTTCGTCGACGAAAGCGGACTGAACTTTGTCGAAGCGTGCTGGCCGTTCTGGTCTCGCGGCAGCAACGAGGTGGATTCCGAGGGAGGCATCGTGCACAGTGGGCTCTAAACGTGTGGGGTGTGTTTGAGAGTGCAGACAAGGTGTAGATGCAACGGAATTCCGTCGAGCAGGCTCGATGCTTGAACGGGGGGCGCCTGGGATGGTCTTGGCCTGTCAGGAGTAGCCCAAAACGGGAAGGGGATCAAGCAATTGACGGCGCGGGAGTATCTGTCCGACAAGCGTCATTGACGCGGCGAGTCACACGTGCGGAACGATCTGGCGGCGTACACCGGGCAATCGGAAACAATGCCCTGAAAGCGGTGCAACTGGACGCTTGGCTCAAGCGGTTTCATCTATTTGCACCAGCATAGACCATTTGCACCGGCATAGACCACAGGCCATCCTGTTCTTAAATGCCGCTTTGTCGTCAAGGAGCTGCAGAGCTATCTCAATGGTGACCCTTATCCTGATCGGAAGCTGGGTGGCTCGTCATTCTAGTATATATTCACTCGCACACCACTCCCCGCCGCGCCGCCGTGTGTAGTCCCGCTGGGGTCTCCATTGAGGAATGAAACATTCGCACCAGTGTCGGCGCTGTAAATTACGAGGCATATGATTTTTGAGCCTGCTATCTCCTCCGCACCTCGTCAGAATCTGTCGATGCTCAAGTATCGAGGAAAGCCTTCGAAATGGCTGCAGTGTTTGGAGGAGAGTAGACCCCATGATGGAGCAGTTGAGCGCGCCGCGAAGCTGTTCGCGCCTCACCACCAATGTATGGTGGTCCCACTCATGTACATGGCAGATCACCTGTGCGCATATGCCATAGATGGGCGAATCGGCACATACAAAGCACAACGGAGCATTTCGGCGCGAGATGATCGTCACGCCCCCTTCCCAACAATCAGCTGCCGGTGCATTCAGGCACGGGATCCAGTCAAGCCGTGTGATCACCGGCATCCTCCGCGCGTCCCCGACTTTTCGCTGCATCATCGAGGCTTCCTACAAATTATTACAGCAGCAACAACAACAGCATAGCATCGTTCCTCGGCGGCCAGTCACGCTTGGTTGTATCAGGTGGGGGGAGGAACAGCCCATCATGCCGCCAAATTTCGCTTCATCGTTGATCATTTCCGCTACGGGCTTCATCGGTCGCACGTTCTTGCGGTATGGCACGAAAGAGCTGAAAGTGGAGGGACTGCCGATCCTGACGAATGCGCTGCGCGAGGGGAACATGGAGGTTGTCCCAAGCTCGAGGGATAAGGGAAAGGGCAGGGCTGTTCAGAGCTCCGCCGTGGACGCGAGCGGGAACACGGCATTGGCCCCCGTGAAGCGGAGACGAGGCATAGTGACGAGTGAGCAGCTCTTTTCTGGCGCAGATCGGGCGCTGAGGACAGTCTGTAATCACAACTCGGTGATGGATGATCCATTTGTACGTTGCCGTCCATCGGGCAAGACGGCTCCATCTGACACCAGGCCTGGGGCGTGCTGCCGGCGTCTACGCAATGGCCCAGAGCGGGTTTCAAGACGACCTCTAGGAACGCGAGATGGACTCTCGGCGGTATGTCTCTAACGAGCCTTGATGATACTCGCCGGAGACCGTATGGCTGACCCTACAGCTCGCGACATCATGTTCACCAACCCCTTCTTCTCCAAATTCTTCGACTTGGGACAGGTCATCAATACGGAACGCGGGGGCGGAGTCTTCCAGCCGGCGGTGGACCAAGCGGTCAAGCTGTTACAAGATGGCGAATGGGTGCGTGGGCTTGTTGCACCAGTCGAATGTACGTGCTGTATGCTGATGTCAGATTCACATCTTTCCGGAGGGCAAGGTCAACCAGCGGTACTCTCACCCCGAGGGCGGTTTGATACGCTTCAAATGGGGCATGTGAGTCCTGCACACTGATCATGTCACCTCAGACAGACATTGACGACAGCGGCCGGATCGTCATGGACTCGGAGATCATGCCCGATATCATCCCCATGTGGATCTCAGGCAAGTGGACAGTGATCAACGCCGAGCCCAGCTGACAGACAGGCTTCGATCAGATCATGCCGGAACGCAGAGGATGGCCCAAATTCCTGCCCAGGACCGGCGCCAAGGTATCCGTGACCTTTGGCGAATCCCTCACACCTCGTATACAGCCTCTCGTCGACGCGTGGCGGGAGATCGCATCGAAGGAGAGGGGCACGCTAGGACTCGGCGGAGAATGGGCCAAGCGAGGTGATTCCCCCGAGGGCGAGGAGCAGCGGACGATCCGGTCAAGGGGTGTCCTGGCCGGCGGCAAGGAGGAAGAAATGCGGAAACGGATAACAAGCGCGTTGCAGGACGGTCTGCGGGAGCTGGGCGAGGCTGTCGAGCGCAAAGAGGGTCGATTTGAGAGGAAGGAGTGGAGCCATTCTCGGGCTGGAGTGAACCTGTAGACGGATATACAAGCATGGTCTTGATCCTCGGGCATGTCATTGGACTTCATGGATGTATCGAAAACGTATAATACAGGTATCACGACTGAATGAGGGGCAAAGGGAACGCGCATGAGGAGATCGTCTATGGATCTGTACGAGGGCCTGGCAAAGGACTGTGCGTTAGCCTGCCACGGGCCATTGTATCTGTGTTACTCACCGAGAGCTGGAAAGGACGACCTATCGACCGTATTTCTGCAGCTCCCATTGTCGGCTGTCTCGTCAGCGGTGCCCGGAGAAAGAGTCGATTCGCGCACTTGTCTAATGGACACACTGTTCGTCAGCGTGTTGTCAATATACACAATAGTTCGTTCGACTCCACGCACCATGACGAGTCTTCAGCCATCGAGAAATGCAATGGAAGTGGAAGGCGTGCTACACGTCAGCCGCGGCATGGCGAATAGTAGATTCAACACCGACATTGCAGATACCCCATGCGACCGTGCACCCTGCGAATCAGCTGGGCCCGACAGCATCCCAGGCGCTCAACTCACCCTCGGTATCGGCGTTCTGGTTTGCCTGGCACTCGATGCCTGGGGTGAGCTTGACCCTTTGACCAACGGCAGGTCGACCGCTTACAAAGGTCCATGATGTGATTTCGGCAGATGGCGCAGTTATCAACCACCATGTCTGCCGCTCAGCTTTCACACTGTCAAGTATTCTTTTCGTGCTCACCCCATGCCCACAGAGCGACCGCGTTCCACTGCGCATCAGCCGCTGCTGGCCATCGCCGCGAGACCACGCAGACGAGTCAGGCTTGAGGCCGTAGACATACCTTCTTCACTTCGAATCGCGGCTTCTTGTCGCCCGTAGTGACGACCTTGGTGGTCGACGTCGGCGGGTCGATGTCCATCTCGTTCGACATCGTGAGTGATACGAGGCTGAGTACAAGTCAAACGGACACCTAGAGTGCAAAAGGAGGAGGTGAGGTGTGATCAAGTGGAGGCGACCGAGACCGCGACCGCTCGGGCCAGCGGCAGGACCCGATTCTCATCTTTGCCACCGTGGGAGACTGCCTACTCGTCCAGCCCTTTGCCTGTTAGCCTTTCTCGCCCACCAGTCTGTGCCGCGAAGGTCCTCGAGAGAAGGAGAAAGAAGCGGCCAAGATGTCTATGTAATCTGCATTATACATATGTAAGTCTAATCTACTTGACAGAGGCACTGACTCGAGACAACCGATTGGCCACGCCCGGCACTTCGCAATCTTCCGTCGAGGGTGTGCGAGCCAGTCTATTCGTCGTCCTTGTGAATCTCGATGCCTACAAGAGTCAGCTTGTACTCCTCAGTATGCAGAAATTCCGTACCTGGTCGCGCTCCCAGCGCCTTCTTGATACCACCGTACATCAGGAACTGCGAGCTGACAAGACCGGCAGTCATGACTGTCTGTTAGCGCAAGCTGAGATTGGAGTTTGGCCGCTCACTCATTCTCGGGCCGAGACCAGCGAAGAGCCCTCGTACACCAGATTCCTTTGCAAGAGCGCCCAATCGGTACAGCATCGGTCCCTTTGGTCCGTGGCCCTTGTTGATCTGCGACAGCAGCGTGTCGGCCGGCTGACGATTAGTGGAAGGCAACCGGAGAGACCGAAGAACACACGTGGGAGAGGACAGCAGCGGCGAAACCAGCAACGATACCCGATCCAAGGGTGATGCCAAAGGTCGAGGTGGCAGAGAGGTTCTGTTTAGTCTCGGGCGACATTTGCTTGTAGATGAACTCGGTGCATCGCTCGTTGACAGTGAATTGACCTGGGCGTCAGACAGGTCGTGAGGAGCTAACTAAAAGACGTACCGATAGCGTAAGGGACCTGCTTCAGCAGAATGGGAATGAATCCTGCGTAAAGAGACGAGATACCCTCAGTCGTGAGGATCTTCGTGAAGCCGGACACAAGGCCGTTGGCATACTGACCCGTCAGCGACAGGAAATATGCCCGTCCGGAGACGCACCTTGGGGTCCGAGACGAGGCGAATTCGTGTAGCTTCCGCCGGCGTCAAGAGGATATCGGCAAAGAATCTGGCACGTTAGCGGTAATCCACTCCCCGCCTTGCACTCCTTCCGACACAAGGTGATATCAGGACTCACTCGGCGATAGCAGCTCCTCCGAGGTAGATGGCCGTCCGGTTCTGGATGGCTGCTTCCCGCGATCCCGAGAGCTCTACGAGCCATTTTTTCTGCCATCAGCATCGTTCATGAAACTTCCGTGAGGACTCACAGAGGCCTCATAGCCGGCAAACTTGGCACCACCTTGCAGCAGATATCCTACGGCGGTAGGTCCGAAGCCGGTAAGAAGACCCCTGGGGCCCTCGGCAGCGACGATCGACCGACCAGCGGTCAAGAGCGACTTTCCCTTCAAGCCCGGGTCGATCTGAATCCGAGTCTTCACCACGTCGATAGCTGCCATGAGTAAAGCTTCTGGTGAGGTATCACGCAGAACGGAGGGGCAGACAGCCGACAATGGTGAGATATACTGCAGAGTCGGGAGAGAGTCGAGGTGTCTGAGAGTAGACCAGACCATCACTTACGCGTCATTCCGCCATGAGAGCTGCCCGTCAGCTGAGTCCGACCCCGAAGTTTTCTCGACTCACATAGTACAGCATAGCGCTCCGGCGAGAAAGAAGATGGAGTAGTCCTTCGCATTGAAGTTCGGCGTGAGTGGAGTACCGGGGACCACACCGGTCTTGGACGCCTGAGGCTTCTCGTTTTCAGAGGGCATGTCGAAAACGGAACGAGCTGGATATCGAGTTTGAGTGCAAAGCTATCGGATATATGTAGCTTTGATCAAAGGTCGGCGTCGGCGTCGGTGTTGTGAGCAGAGGATGTCGCGGTCGAGGGAACGGCAGTGTCAACGTTGTCTTTTCACATACGATATGACGTAGGTAAGTCTGTGTGCCTGGCGACATACCCACAAATAACCGCCTAAATCTTCGGACATCACCGCACACACCGTCTCCCGGCCGCGGTGCTGCGGGGCGGCACATGCAGCCAAGAGACGTTGACACACGGTGCGTGCCGGCACACCTCTGGAGTAGGCATTGGATCACCTTCCGGTCTGTGGGTTGTAGCAATCGCGTGATACCGCGAGGCCGAGGTGACATTGTGTTGAGCCGTGTCAGCTTGATTGCGTGTCGGGCTTCGCTTCGCCGGGGCGCGTCTTGTGAGAGCGTGAACGCATTACGATTTCGGGCACAGCCTGGATATCCACCGACGAATTCCGTCAACAGCGCGATTTTTATCTTGATGCATATTGCATCATACCCAGCCTCGTTCGCCATGTCGCTGGCCACAAAGGTCCAAGATGTGCTTTCGATCATCCTCGCGAGGCTGCCGTGCGAGTGTCGCCTACCAGGCATCAGGCCTCCAATATCACCCACCCTCTCAGCGCAAGAAGGCGAGCTCGATGGCTTGCTGTTCGACAATGGCGACCCAACATGGCGCGACGAAGCGGGCGAAGCGATGCCATCGAAGGGCGGGCGCGTCGGCTCTGCTCGACGAGGTCAGCCTTCATATAATCGGACGAGCATAAACAAGCGTCCAGGCCAGCGCGCAAGCCCAGCTGCACTGGACCTCGAGTCCGAAGCCGAGGAAGGCATGCTCGAATACGACGACGACCCAAGTGCTCTCGGTCGGGGCACGTTGGACAGACTGCCGGAGCTCGCGAGGCGATATGAACCGACTCTTTCGCTGGAGGACATGGCGAGGGAAGAGCGAGAGCAGGAGGAGCGGGATAAGCGGGAAGAAGCAGCGACGAGTTTCGGCAAACGCTTCGCCCATCTGTCAAAAACAACTCTGTACGACGACTTCGGTGGGTTCGAGCAGGGCCCGCTGTCTACGGACCCGCTCGGCGCTGTGCCAATCACGGAAGGACAGAGCAATGCCGGTCAGGGCGACATGAAGCCTGTCGACGATGACGACGACGATGACGCAGCAGAGGTGTCCTTTGGGCTGGGTAACGAAGAGTTGGACAGCGAGAGCTAACGCAACAATATGCAGTGCCATCGAACCGAACGGCAACATGCTGCGATGCAACTAGTCGGCCCAGCACGTACAGGGAAGCAATCTGCATATCGTACAAACATACTCGCGACTCGTTCATCGATAGCCTATACAACCTGATAGATTCATAAAGCTCTCTCCTCTCACATGAGCCTCTCACATGAGCGGGTTGGACCCCTCGACCGCCTTTTGCTCACCCCGCTTCAGCCGCTCCAACTCTACCCGCAGCTGCTGTTAGTCACACCTTTTGAACCACTCGCGTCGAACCCACCTCGAGGTTCTCCCTCTCCAGCGCCTCTGCTCGCTTCTTTGCATTCTCCGAGATGGTGATGTAAAAGTCCATGTCGGGCGGCGTTTTTGGCCTAGGCGTTACGGTCACAGGTGGCGGGGAATTAGCGATCTGCCTCTCAAGGACGCTGCGTGTCAGCTTTTGTCCGAGCTCAGCACGATCACGCTCACTTGATCCGTTGAATCTGCTCCTCCTTTTGCTTCTCGCATGCTCGCAACAGTGCTTCCAGCTGGTATAAGCACGGCCACCGGACGAAGCCGCCATCGCCTAGCTCACCTTGTAGCATCTCCCCTGGTGCAGCTCCGTATCCGCCATGGCCTCTTTCAGCTTACGCACATCGTCGTCCCTGCCGTTCAGCAATTCGCCGTTGGGACGCAACATGAGCACCGACCACAAGGCTTGGGAATCGGTCAATTGCTTCATGCGTATCTCGTAGTCCTCGATATGCTTCACCTTCGGCTCCATCTGCTTCAGCTGGTTTTGCAGCTTGAACCGGCTGACATGAGTTTCAGCCTCGCACAATTTGCCAAACCAAGCTCACTCGTTCTTGATGATCGCAATGTCCTCCTTCTGCTTCTGGAGTGCGACTTGCGACTCGCTCAACTCTGCACGTATGCGGACCGACTCGGTTTGCCAGGTTTTTCGCTCTTCCCTGTATGTCGCCAGCTTCTCACGTAGTTGCTCCTGCCATTTGACGTGCTTGCTCTGCGCTTGCGTGGCATCGGCACGTTGCTGGGCAAGCTCGGCGGTGAGATTATCGATCGTCTTGTTCTGGTCCTTGAGCCGGTTGACCTTAGATTAGCTTATTTCGTCTCCGCGAACAAAACGGACGCACGAAGCTGTGGATCTCAGCTTCGTCCGAGTTGAATCGCAGCGTGTGCCTGTGTAGGCGTCCGATGTCTGGTCTCAGCGAGAAACGCACACGTGACTATTGCCGGTCCGACTCACGGTAGAGATACTGCTTTCTGACCCGATCCGTGAACTTAGCATCCAGCCGCAGCAGTTGGACCTCCCTCTGCAGCTTGGCCACATCCGTCGAGAGCTCTGGCGGGGTCGGCACAATCTCCATGTCCTCGGTAGGCAAGCCCTCGAGCAGATCGAACTTGTCGCCCGACAACAGTTCCGAGTGCGCCAGCATGTGCGACCGCGTGATGAACTCTGGCGGGTCGATCTTCTCCCACCTCTTCTCGTCCGCCAGCTCCGACGACGACGTGAAGTACACAAGCCAGGGATGAAGGTGAAAGTTGCGCAGCAGCGGAGCGGCCCTACGAGCGAGTATACCCTGTTCCCAGACGTCCTCCCAGGGCACGTTGTACACCGGCTCAATTCCCTTGCCATTGATGTAGGATACCGGGTCCCGTACGAAGGCGAGGACGTTGGATGGCCAAGCGGAGTAGACCGCGACGAAGAGGAGTCGCGTGATATTGGGCGGTTGCATCGCGGCGGGCAGGTCGGTCGGTTCAGAGGGAGTGACCAGCGCCCATTCGGTGGATGGGCTGGGCTTGTGCGTGCGAGTGACGCCTTCTTTGCTCGGCTCGTCGGAGAAAGGTCGCTCGCGCCATGAAGCCGCCCGTCCGAGGATAATCATAACGAGCGGGACGTGTGGAGTGAGAGTTTGCGGCGCGTATGGCAGCACGCCGAGAAAGCATCGTAGCGTGACGGGGAATAAGATGTTGTCCGTGTCAAGCAGGAGCGAGCGCAGTATGGCGAGGAAGATGGAATGCGAAGCGACGCGGCTCATCATTGTCGCGCTCGCGGCCATTTCGGGCGAGTAGTCCTCGGTGAGCAGGACATCGAGGAAGTGCTGGGCCGCCGCGAGTCGGGCGTCCGGTTGCTTGAAGCACTCTTCCAGCTCGTCGAGAAACCCCTAGGCATCAGGCGGTCCTTCCCCTTCATGATCCCCGTCCATGCTCACCTGCTCATCTTCCTTTGCCTTGTCTCTGTCTGGCAAGGCCGTCGTCATGACGATGATGGTCAAACGGCTCGAACCGGCCCGTTCGAGCGGAACCAATTTAGCTTCGATGCAACGTTGAATCCACCTCGACTTTTCAACTGTATTCGTCTGTCTTCATTACATCCTTATTCCACCATTATGAACGCGATTCGATCGACGCAAAAGGTCGCGCACAACAACATCTTCGGCGTGTTCAAGCAGGTCCGCAACCGCCGAGACCAGAACAAGCGGGTGCTCGCGGCCGACACAGAAGTCGAACGACGGGCGTACCTCTTCATCGCGCGAAACACGTCGCTGCCCGCCACGGTCCGATACAAGGCGCAGCTGGGTCTGAATGCGCTGCAGGAGCGGGCACCGGGCATGGCGACGATCAAGGACCGGTGTGTCATGTCGGGCAAGGGACGGGGTGTGCTGTCGAGGTTCAAGCTGTCGCGGGTGAGTCGATCGCGATCAAATGGTAGGACTTCGTCGCTTATGAGCAGTACCAATTCCGCATGCGAGCCCTGACGAACAATATTCCGGGAATGCACAAGTCGAGCTGGTAGAGTGGAGGGCGAGCGAGAGCTACAGAGCGCTCGACGGTACCAGGTGCCAGAATGGCGAACATGGGAAAAGAGGATGCACGTGGACCAGCATTCCGTCTGGCGAGGGAGGAACCGGTGCACAGCGTGGATGCAGTCTGGACAGAAGAGTTGCTAGCTCGAAATGTTGTACACATAGACGCCGACGTGGGTCTGCCAGCGAGGCGAGACCCGAGGCAGTTGCATGATTCCTCACAATGCATCAAACACCCATCATCATCAACAATGTCGTCTCGGTCATTATGTCGTGGGATGCCAGTCTGTAAACCCTCCTCCTCCGGTTGCCCTTCCCACCGCCCGTGATAGCTCGCCCTTCCGAGAAGCACGTCGGACTCCTACACCTCTCCCACTGGCTAAGGCTGCGACTCTAGCTGCTTGTTCAACTTTGCCCGCTTCTTCGCCTCTCTTCGCTTTGCCGACTTGCTCTTCGTCGGCGTACCGCCGTTGCTTGCGGGCGTCTCGTCGTTCTCTGTCGTGCCGTCGTCTGCCTCGCCCATTTCGGGCTTGCCTAGCAGAGCCTTTCTAGCCTGCGGAGACGTAAGGGCCAACGGTCCCGAGAACGGGAAATTGCCGGCCCCACCAGGCGATGATGCTGGCGGTTGCGTCGTCGGACGAGGAACGGAGTCGTGCGCATCGCTAGTGCTGGTAGGAGTGGGTTGTCGAACAGGATGAAGCGGCGTCAGGTTGAGCAGTGCTGGGTGCTCATTGACGCCATTCGTCCCACCACGATCGCCGTTAGCCGCGTTGGATTTCTGCTTCTTCTTCCCTCCCAGCAGGTCGTTCAAGATGTTCGCCTTTCTCTTGCCCACGGCCCGTGCTCGCGACTCGCCTTCATCGTCGCTATCGTCCTCGCGGCTCTTCGACATCGAAGCGACCTCCTCAGTCTCCTTCGCCTTGCCCTTTCGATCCACCTTGCCCAGCCTTTTCTCCAAAGCTGCCAAGCTCGGTCCTTTCGGCTTGTAAACCCCTATGTCCGGGTGGCCTAGACCCAGCACGCTGGTTTCGCCTTGGGCGGCGGCATCGCGCAATCGCTTGGCGAACTCAACTTCGCGGTCGGCGTCGGTTCTTCGGGGACCAAATTCGGCAGGGATCCACGAGTCGATGGTGTTCGTGAAGACTGATGCGGAGAGAGCGAGCTGCTCGGGAGTGAGCAGCGGTAGCGTAGTCATGCTGATGTGGGATATCTTGCTCTGAAATAATCATTGAAATCAACCTGAAACGACACGGGCGTGTCAACAGATCGTTGCCGTTATTTACGATTTCAATCGTAATCATCCGATAATGACACTCCTTAAGAAATCGTAATGAGAGATCCGCCACACTGGGCGAAATGCCGATGTGGGCTCTAAGGCAGACGCTCGCTCACTCGCCGCTCATCTTTTCCGACGACGACCGCCAATTCCATCGTCATCTTTCGACCCGGATCGTACTTGTCCTCCCTTGCCTTGTACACCCTCCTCGCCATGGCTTTCCCCGTCTCCGCTCCCGTCGCTTCCGAGAAGCCCGCCGCTCCTTCGGCATTCTCGCCCTACCTCGATGCTGCCGCGAGCATCTTCCACCCGGTGGCCGCCCCCGTCGCCAACACCTACAACAAGTTCCACGGATGGAAGGAGAGCATGGGCTTGCAACAGCCGGGCACGGTTGAGAACATCACCAAGGAGGTGCAGCGTGCGTCTCAAGGCCACTGTATCGCGGTCTTAGCTTATGTTTAGAGGTGCACTTGACAAACTGGTTCTTTGACGGAGCGCGAGCCGACATTTCCAAAGTCGTCTCTGCCAACCCGGCCTTCCAGCTCTCGCACGCTTTCAACCTCGGATCGTCATCGCGTCCGGCCAGCTATAACTTCGGCGCCGTGTTTGCGAATGCGCAGTCATTGTTGCAGGGAAGCGTGGACGGTTCCGGCATGGTCAGCATGCGAGCAAACCAGACTTGGTCCGGCAGCGACGTCACGAAGCTCCAGGGGCAGGTTAGTGTTGACAGAATGAAACGCTGAGCTTTGCTTATGGACAGCTGCACAGCAAGCAGGGACAATCGATGCTGCAGATCGAGCACGACCACCTCGGCCCGCACTACGCCCTCTCGCTGAAAACGATTAACCCGGGCGTCCTCGACGGAACGGGCATCCACTTCGTCTCCCTCCTCCACTCCGTCTCCCCTCGTCTCTCCCTCGGATTCGAGACCATCATCCAACACCCGCAACCCACCATCCTCGAGACGGCCACGTCGTACGTTGCCAAGCTCACCTCGCTCCCGAACCCCCTCGCCGCCCTTACCCCCACGGCACCGGGCCAGGCGCCCGCCTCGATTCCGTTCAACCCATCATGGACGGCTACCGCCCAGCTGCAACCGTCTGGAAACGTCCAGGCAACATACCACCAGCGAATGAGTGACAAGATCGACGTTGCCCTTGACTTCCAGACCATCTTCCAGCCCCCCTCCATGATGGGTCCCGCCAAGCGGGAAGCCCTCTGCACGCTCGGAGCCAAGTACGACCTGCGGATGTCATGCTTCCGAGCGCAGATTGACTCGAACGGAAAGGTCGGCATGTTGCTGGAGCAGAGGTTCTCGCCGGTGTTCGCGTTCCTCGTTTCAGGAGAGATCGACCACGCCAAGGTGAGCCCAGTGGTGCGATTTCGACGGACGTTGCTGACATCAGAACGCGTCCAAGTTCGGTGTCGGAATCCAGCTCGAGTCGACGACGATGAGCCAAGAGGAGATGATCGCGGCGGGTATGCTTGCCCCGGCGTAAAACATGCTTTGCAGCAGCAATGCGGAAGATGATGTGGGAAGGAGCGAGGGTCGCTGAGGGGTGTAGAGGGGGGGCGGAGAAGGCCACCCGGTGCCAGTGTTATACCTCATATCTGGGACGACCGTGATTTATACTGTATCAACGCATGATGCATACGAGACAACTTCTCACAGGCTGAGCGCGCACTCAGTCGCGGCAATGCGTGCATGTTCTGGCTGAGTCGCAGATTGTCCGATCAAGTAGGAGCATCTCGTTCGCAGCTGGGTGGAGGCGCGGTGCCGTAAATTTCAAGATTTCCACCGGCTCAAGCTGCATTCGCTTCTTCTCGACATTTGAACATCCCCTCTCCGACATCATTGCAACATCATGACGAGCATCGCCTCCCCCTCGTCCCTCGCGACGTTCTCGTCTCCGCACGCATCGTCCTCGAAGCATCCGCATGTCACCTTGAATGCGGTCAAGGGTCGAGAGACAGGCTGGGCGGTCGCTGCTGCTCAAGGGGACGGCGTCTGGACATATGATGTGGGTCATTGGGCTCATTGTCGGCAATGCTACGGCGAGATATAGAGGTGACTAGCTAACGCTCAGTTGTCTACCCTGCGGCCGGTCACGACGTACACTGTGCCACCGTCAACATCGTTCAATACCGCTCCCGTTTCCTTCTACCCGCCGTCCCGGCACTCCACCAAGGCCGAGGGCAAGCAGAAAGCCGATGACCATCGCGCCCAGGAGGAAGGCTCAGGAGAGCGCATCACTGTGGTTGGCGTGCAGCGAGGCGAGGGGGTGAAGAAGGAGCAAGAGGGCAAAGCCATTTGGGCGTGGAGGGGCGAGGACGGCGTCAAGTCGGCGATCATGGTGAGTCTGATGCTGTGCGGTGACTCACGTTCTTGGGCTCACGCCAGCTTGACCATTCTATACAATCAATACATTATCTCCCGCACCACCGCGCACCGATACTCTGTGCTCACACCGACGGGCACCTCACGGCGCTGGACGGCAACCTGCACACCCGGCCTGTCGTCCTTTCGCCGATTGTCTCCGGACCGATAGTCGCCTCAAACGCCACTCTGACGCATGGCGAAACTGTCAGGGTTGTGCTCGTTAATCAGAAAGGACATGTTGACGTGATGGAGCTGGACATCGGCGGGCCGAGGGAGATCTCCGGACGGGTAGTCAAGAGTGGACTGGTGGGCAAGCCGAGCGTTGAGCTCGACCTGGCGACGGTTGCCGAAGATGGCACGGTCATTGCGACCGCGTCAGGTGAGCCGAGCTGTCCGTATTTTGGGCGTCATGCTGACGAGCAGCGCCTGCGACCCTGCTGCTCACGCGAGCTCTGCGGGATCTGGGTCAATCGACCGCTTCCTCGGTGTTCAGTCGTGGCCTCTCAGCTGCGCCGCTCTCACTGCCAATCCCGGGTCGTCCTGTGTCTCTCTTTGCTGTCTCCGAGCCGGAGCCGACCGTCCTTCTCGTCTCGTCGTCGGCCGAGGCTGTGGCCGTCTTGCAGGCTCTCCCTCTGTCGTCTATTCTGCCAACCACGGCCGCGAAAATCACGCACCTCGCCAATGTGGGCGGCTCTGCCCCCGGTACATTCACCATCGCACTCACCGTCACGCAGACCGAGGGCGGACGGACCGGAATATATACCACCGAAATCGCCGTACCCGAGAAGGGAGTCGGTATGAACCTCTTGCTCGGCACGCAGCGCGCGACGGCACAATACTTTGGGCCAGAGAAACACCACCGTGCATCGACCTTCGATCATCTGATCACCGGCTTCACCCAGACGATTCCGGATGGCTCAGCCATGAGCGCGTTCGAAGCTTGGCTGCAGGTCGCGGAGAAAAGCAGCCCGGCGAACGTGGCGTTCCACCTGCCCGAATCGCAGGCAAAGGCCGTTATCTCGGCGGTGTTTGACGCTGCACTCGAGAAGACGGAAGAAGGGTACCGCAAAACAGGGGTGTATGCCTCAGACATCGTCCAGCTGCTCTTGCGCAAGAAGTGGATCAACGACGAGATGTACGCTCGCGGCGTGGTCAATGCGCTTGTGCAGCTCGAAGACTGGGTGAGTCAAGGCGTGCGGTCAGTCCGGCGTGCCGTCATTAACAACAGTCATCTGCTTCGCTTGCCATCCGCTCGATCAGGACGATCCCGTCCACGTCCATCATCAGCTACGTCAAGCGCGTGTGTCAGTCGGATGACGGGATGGAGGTGCCCTCGCTTGACTCGGTCTTGGTGGACATCCTGTCGTCTCCTGTCCCCCCGCCAGACTACCGTGCGGCCCTTCGAACGACTCTCCCCGTCGAGGACGCAACGAAGGTGTTGGAGGTCTACACCAAGTGGATGACCGCGTACGTCAACAGCCAAGGCCAGGCGCTCGCCGGGTGGGCGGATGACAAGGGCAAGAAGAAGAAGCCGGACCATCTGAAGCATCTGCCGAGCTTGGAAGCTGTGAGTCGGGGCATTGAGTCTCTCAAGAGATCGAGCTGAGACCAGCTCATCGCGCACGCGTCGAGCCTGCTCGACTCGCATCTCCCGCTGTTCTTGGCTCACCCGCCGTCATACGACCTCCTGCAGACGCTCCAGGATTCGCTCGGCCCGTTGTTGGCGCTCCAGGATTCGTACCGCCGTTTGCGCGCCCCCGTCGAGGCTGTCCTTACGCTGTCGCGACGAGAGGCGAAGAAGCAGGCCGAGCGCGAGGCGAAGAGGAACGCGGGTAAGACCCCAGGCCCTGGACAGGGCAAGAACGTCAAACGGGACACGGAGGGACAGATGCCAGACGAGGCAGTTGGCAAATGGCGCGTGGAGGAGTTTGTCTTCTAGGCTGTGGAGGACAAGATTGAGGAGCGGATACCGCAGGGGTGCCTATGCATGCTACCAGTGTCCAAGTGAAAGTGTGGTGAAGATGATGAAGCTAAAATACAACCAAGAATTACATCAGCCCTCACACGTCCCTAACGCCATGCAGTCTTCCCGCTGCCAGCACGGCCCATACCCGACATCCCCCTTCTCAACCTCGCGCCGCGTAGATCCTCGTCCACCTCGTCATCCTCGTTCACGTCCGCCGCGGCAGTGATGCTGCTCGCGAGCATCCCCAACAGACTCTGGCTCTGCGCCATCGATCCAGCACCTACGGGCGAGGACGCGCCCGTAGAGGTCCCCGATTTGCTATCCCGCGGAGAAGCCGGGATGGGCTGAGCAGGTGGCGGCACCTCCTTCGCAATGACCACATCGGCTACGCCGAGAGGCGGAGCGTCTTGTGCCTGTGTAGGCGTCGAGCCCAGGACAGGCTCGGACGGACTAGCTCTGAACGGATAAAACCGGCTCGCAAAGCTCTCGAGGTATCCCTTCTTCTCGCCGACCGAGCTGCCGAGGACGTGTCGCTCGGCGGGAACCAGGCCCGGCACGCCGACTTCATGGCTGATGAATGTCGACCTGATCGAGCTGTCGGACAGGCCGCGCGGACGCAATGTGCGCTCGAGCAAGGGCGGCTCATAGCTCCCCACCGTCATCGGGTCCTGGTCGTCGATCTGCTCCGCCGTGCGGTCAATCACAGCGTCTACTGCGGACGACAGCCTCTTGCGCGAGGCCGTGTCCTGCACATCACGAACACGAATCGTCTTGTCGCCAAAGTACTGCGATGAAGCGGCCCGTAGTTGGCGCGGAGGGATGGGCGAGATGGACGGCTGGCCGGGGGGAACGACCACCCAGTTGTTGGACGGCGAGACGCGACCTGTACTTGTGCTTGCGCCTGCGAAGATGCCCAGAAGCTCATTCCGGTTCGCCCTTGACTTCTGCGGGCGAAGAGTGCCGCTAGGCCGCGAAGGGGGCATGAGCGACTGCGCGCCCGGCACTGGCGCCGGTTGAGGCGCGGGCACGGCGCCCGATGGATCCGGCGACGGCGGCAGAGCATCCACCACTGCTGGCGCGCCCGCTGGTGTCGCCCTTCGTACGATGCCCGCACCGCCAAACTCGACGCTGACATGCGTGGTCGTTGCTGACGTGCTCGCTTGCAGCTTGGGAGCCTTGATCGTTCCCGCCTGCAATTTCCCTCTGTCCGTGCGGGGCATACCCGCCCGTTCCTGTTTGACGGGATCCACATCCTCCTGTGCGGGCGTGACGAAGAACTTGGTGATTGGGGCGGCGATCCATCCCAGTC
This sequence comes from Papiliotrema flavescens NRRL Y-50378, assembly GCA_000442785.1. Classification (NCBI taxonomy): domain Eukaryota; kingdom Fungi; phylum Basidiomycota; class Tremellomycetes; order Tremellales; family Rhynchogastremaceae; genus Papiliotrema; species Papiliotrema flavescens. The sequence continues at coordinate 67,735 of CAUG01000459.1, forward strand.
CGCCCTTCTGCTTCCCGTCTTCCGAGTCTTCGTCCCTATACGCTTCCTTTTGGAGCTTCTTCGCAAGGGAAGGATCGATCGTAACATCATTCACCACCGCTTGAAGCTCCACAAGCTCGCCAAAGACGTCTTTGAGCAATTTCAGCAACAGACTGAACTCCCGCCGGTTGACCTGGACATCGAGCACGCCTTTGAAGGCCGAGCGGAACTCGGCAACGTCGTTCTGCAGCATCCGCATGGTCGACCGAGACAGATGCGCAACATCTCCAGGAAGATGCTGCTTCTTGAGACGCTTGTTGAGCGTCGCGATGTCGGCACTGCGGAGTTTGGCGAGGATCTTCGCGAGGTGTTCGATCAAGGCGGTCAACACGCCCGCACGACCTTCCTGCAATGATGAGGTCTCGCTGCCGTCCACTTGCGGCTGAGGCGAAGTAGCTGTCGACGTTGAGGCTGACCGTTGGGCGGCAAAATCGACCGGGTCGGTCTGAACCCCTTGCGACTTGGTCAACAGGAGCAGCGTGCGGCGGTGTACCCGTTTTGAGTCGTGCGGACTCATAGGGTCTTCAGACATCGGCGACGTGAGGTCGCCGCCAATTGACTGGTCTACAAGCGTGTTGCTGGCGTTTGGCGACAGCTCGCCGTCTTCTCGCGTTGACACCCGAGACAGTAAGATGGAGCGGCGCTTCCGGTTGATATCCGCTGTGCGAGAGTACTCGGATCCAGCGGGCGACTGCGGGTCCTCTGGTGGCGCGCCGTCGTTGGGTCCCCACTCGGCAATCGCATCAACGGTGTTTGGCTGAAGGTGAGCCTAACAAAAGCCGTGTTTACTCACCGAGTACGTCCGAATCGGCCTAGGTCGATCGCTGCTGGTCGCACGGCGAGCAGGAGGGCGGGGCAAAGTCGTTTTGCTCTTAGGCACACCATTCAGGACATAGCCGATTCCGCCGCTAGGACTGGACCGGAACACCGGCCGCGGGCTCTCGCGTCCGTCAGGAGGCGGGCTCATCGCGCCAGAGCCTTCAGACACGAGCACACCGCCGTACTCGCCGATCGGGCCCATTCCCAGGCCGGGAGACGGCATGTTGTCGTTGTAGCTCGACGACGATGTGAAGCTCGGAGCGAGGGACGTCTTCCGCATATGCTCCATGACCCTGGTCGAACTTGGGATGTGCACGCTCATCCGAGCCCATGATCCCCGCTCAATCGCGTGCCCGACATTTGGGCTCGACTCGGTGCGATTGTGCGAACGCATAAGCTCGGAAGCGAGGCGGCGGGAGGAAGGAAGGTTGTCTGGTGAGATTCGGCCAGCAACGCCAACAGCCGCTCGCAACTCGTCGATCTCCTCCTTCAGCACGCGCACTTCATCCCGCGAGTCGTGAAGCAACAACGATAGCTCCGAAGCGTCGTGCTTGAGGAGTGCGTTGCTGGCGACCAAGTCTTCTAACGTCTTTTGATACTCTGGCGCATCTGCCGGAGACTCTGTGCGGAACGTATCGGATAGCTGGAATGAGACACATCGAGTCGGGAGGACTCACCTCAGTGTGCAGAATTGACAACCGCTCCTTGGCATTCGCCAGCAGCTCCTGCGCATCCCTCGTTCGTGCCTCCTTGACATCTTCCAGCTCCGTCTTCCGCGCTCTCAATTGCGCCTCCAGCTCCTCTACCCTGGCATCCGCTCGTTTCCGCTTTCTGCCTTCCTCCTTGGCCACACGTGCTTCGACCTCGCAATTATCCCTCATCTGCTCATATCGCCTCTCAGCCTCGGCTAACCTGTCCGCCGCATCTCCAGCCGATACTGTCTCCGCGTTTTGCCGCTGTGTCCTATTCCGCAGCGCGGTGAGCTCGGCGCGAACGTGCGTGAGCGATTGTTGTGTGAGCGTCTGGGTGTGAAGCGCTTGCGTGTAGCGCTGGCGTGAGTGTTGGTTCCTAGTACTTTGCGCGCTCACGCACCTTCTCTAGTGCCTCGTTCTTCTTGGACACATCTGCAAAGTGCGCCATGTGCGTACCATTCGCCTTCTCGAGGTTGTTCACCCTCCGCACGCTTTCAGCCAATGCAGTCTTCTTCACCTCGAGCTGGGTGTTAGCGACCGGCATGCTTCATCTCTTCAAACTCTCACCTGCCGCTCATATTTTTCCACCTCGCGTAGGTGTTTCTTCTCAAGAGCTTCGTACCGCTGCAGCAGGGCATCACCTATTTCTGCACGGTCAGCCGGGCCGCGTTGGTGACCAAAAGTGGGCAGCTTACCACCGGACAACTTAAGCTTGTCTTCCATGCGGTCTCGCTCCCTCCACATGGCACAGCCGTTACTCGAGCCGGTGGCGCCACAGCAACACCTCGGCTCGTCGTCCGTCGTCGACGCATCATCCTTGAGGTCGCCAAGCTGCCTCGACAAGCCCTCGAGCGTCGCGGCGGTGCGCAGGAACGCACTGGCCGAAGGGGACTGCAGGGGCGTGGACATGGCCGACTGGGTATCTGTGCCCGTGCTTGACGACGAAGCCACTCTGAGCGCGTGCGGGGGCAGCGAGTCGGTCGACAGCGCAAGGTTGTTCGGCAGGAGCGCTGATGGCGTGACCATTGTCGGTCGGGTGGTCGCGCGACCGTGCGACGGATATTAATCGGACTGATGTCTCAGAGTCGCGTGTATGTAATGGTCGAGAAGGGTCGTTGGATCATTGGTCGTATTCTTTACAAGGATGATGGCCTGGAAGAGATGGTATTGATGGCGAGGGTGAAAGGAGCCTCCTCGGACCGGGACTGGGCTTGTGATTTTGTTTACGTTTGACGCCACCCGGATCTGAAGCTGAGGCTGATTTCATCCTCGCGTCAAAGGCGGGTCACAAGGGCTATTGCCTCTTTGGGAAGGACGGCCAGTTTCACCACAAGCGGTCATCACCGCTCTGGAAAAAGTCCCAGTCATGACGCATCGACGAGGCATGTGCGACGCCGGATGCATGATCGGCCTATGAATAGCGACGGGATACACTGTCAATCAAGCACACTGCCAAATCTCCCATGCATTCTTGTATACCAACGTTATCTTTTGAATCGAGCACATATCGGCGGTCTTGCATCCATGTTCCCGTCGAAACAGCAGGTCTACGGCCTGGACGGCGATGAAGACGACCATGAAAAATGGTCGTTTTGGCACCGGTTAAAGGAGGTCACGTCGCCCGAGATGAAAGACATCGCCAGATACTGTCCTCTCGCCGCGGCCATCTTGGCTCCGCTCTCGACCCTCCTGGATATTCCCGCGCTATCAGTGAGTAATCGAGGTTTCTTGAGCTCACGCCAGCAACACTGGTACGAGCTCTACGACGAACCACAAGACGATCCGGCAGCATGCCTCGCCCTCTCCGCGGTTGGCCTAGGGCTGAATGTGCTTGCCAACCTGCTTTTGCTCCTGCGCTTCTCGACCCGTTCACAGGCTTACACCTCGATCGCCACGCGGATCTCCCTCTTATCGTGGATCGGCAAGACTCTCGTGGCTGCCGTGAACCTGATCGTTTTCGGCGTCGTCGCTCGCAATGGCCCCGGATACTCTTTCGACGAAGGGTTCTGGTGCGCCGTCGTCAGTATCATCGACGCCGGCATCATCACCATTTTGCTCCTCTTGCACTACTTTTACGCTTTCCGGCCCGGAGGCGACCACGACCTCGACCTGCGCATGCAAGGACGGCAGTTCATGCTGTCGGTGACGGCCTTCCTTGGCATCCTGGCGATACAGGCTCTCGCCTTCAGCAAGATCGAGGGCTGGTCGTATCTCGACTCGATATATTTCTCGGTCCAGACGGCCCTGACGATTGGCTTCGGCGACTACAGCCCCGAACATACCGCCGGCAAGGTCCTCGTCTTCATCTTCTCCGTTCTGACTATCTCGCAATTGGGTAACGAGATCGCATTGATCATCGCATTCATCTCGGCACACGCGAACGAACGGAGAGACCGTTGGAGAAGACGGTATGAAGGGATGATGCATCGCCAGGCGAACGTGAAGAGGCCAGACGCGGGGTTGATCGAGGAGATGGCATTGATACATCAGATCAACAGCCGCGAGGAGATGTGAGCAACTTGCACGCGAAGCAGCGCTGACGGCAGGATGAGTCAGTTGTACGATTTGGTGTGGAGTGGGATCGCGTTGATAGCCTTCTGGGTGGTGGGTGCGGCGATGTTCAGTCAGATAGAGGGATGGACCTATGGGTAAGTCCCAAGCATCAACAGCAGATTGACAACGCAGAAATGCTCTTTACGCCGTGATGGTGCTGAGTTTGACGATCGGTGCGTGGAAGTGTCAAGACCCTACTGATGACAGGCTTCGGCGACTTCACGCCCGAGACGCCAGCCGGCAAGGTGGTCTTCGTCGTGTACGCATTGATGGCCGTGCCGATCGTTACTTCGTTCGCCGTGCAAACTATCACCGGTCTGGTGAGTGCGCGTGCACGACCAGTGCTCATGGGTAGCTCAGTACATACTCGGAACGCCGGGCGAAACGTGATCGATATCGCCGAGCTCGTCGGGTTGCCCCTGACGTATTTCAGACTCACACGGAATACATCGTGAAAGCGCATGAAACGTACAAGGAAATGCGAGACCGTTTGCTCGGGAGCCCCGACGACGAGGACGAAAAGGTCGTGGACAATGGAGATGGCGAGAAGGTTGGGGACATCGAGGATGGCGAGAATGCCGCTGCCGAGACGGAGCCGCAAGACACGGCCGACAACGTCGCCAAAGAGCTGAATGACGCAGAGAAACGCGTTGTGCGTGAATCTGCGGCGGTGGAGTCTATCGTCAAGCGCAGAGGACGCTCGGACGGGGCAGAGGGGGACGAGAAGGACGAGCGAGCGCTAGAAATGAAGCTCGTGAGACAGCTCTTGGACTTGACAGTGCGGCTCGAGGCGGAGGCGAGGGAGATGCTGCTGGACACGATGGAGCACGGCATCTCGCGGACGCTGTTACTGGCTGACAGGAATGGTGTGTCGTTTCCTGCAGTTCCTCCGCCTTGCTGATCCTAGTGCAAATTCGCGACGTCAGGGCGGTGAGAGGCGACGAGGCTAACGTACTCGGGATATGGCGCGGCATCAACCAGAACAATGCGCGACAGAGCGAATATCCTAGCACCTTGGGCAAACTTGCCAAGGTCCGGCAGTACCGTAACACGTTCGCCGAGATCCTCGTTATCGGCTCGATACTGCAGCGGCTGGAGGGGGACGAGCTGAACCAGTTTGAGCGGTGGAAAGCCAGGGAGGAGAAGCAGATCGAGCAGGAGAAGCAGCTACAGCAGGCGTTAGGGCAGGAGGATCTGGAGCGAATCGCGGACGAGCAATTTGACGGCATCACCTCGAGGGCGGTCAGACAGCATATGCGGCGGGTCAAGGAGAGCAAGGGCAAGCTTAGTTGTATCAGCCATGTATAGGCGCCGTTTGGTGTGATGGATTCGCAAAAGAAAGCTTTCGCGTACAAGACCCTCGCCAGGATTGGAACGGAGATTGCGGTGTTGGCCGTGCACCGTGTTCGTCGTGTCGTCACAAACGCGACCTTGTTGTTGCGTCTGTCTTTCCACGACATCACGACACGCATCCAGACCAGGCATACTAGGCAACTCGATATCCCGCAGACGTGAAGAACTCGACATCTCCCGTACCATTTGAGCTCCGGATTGAGTGAAATCAAACGAAACACAGCGGCCCTGCAGCTCTCGATATGGTCTGTCGCTTGCTCGTCTCGATCACCATGAAGTACTGACATCCCAGTCGGCGCTCTTCAACTTTCAATCGCTCATCCTCGTCTTCCTCCTGCTGGTGTGCACATGCACCTATGTCCGGAGCGTCGCGCCAGGAATTGTCGACCGTAATCGGGAAGGGTGAGTCGAGCATCCGTGTGCATATGTCTCCGTGCCATCCGCATTGCCGTGCTGCATCACTGTCATGCTGCAATGATCGCCGCGTGTGTCGGCGCGATTGGCCTCTCCCAGGATCTTCGAGAATCATGCCTTGATGCGGCATTGGTCGACACGAAAAAACCTACCGCCAAGACCGCATCCTGCCAGTACAGCGCTGACAGCCAGTTTCCTAGGCTTGTTCTTCAAGTGCGCGCGTATAGGCGAACGACTGTCGCCCTACGTCTCCCTAGCGTGCATCACCATGGCCGTCACCATGCTGATATGACAACGCGGCCTCGTGAATCGTAGACACCTGTACAACACTATACATCCCGCCTGGACTACACGACTCGCATGAGAATGTATCACACTACGAACCCACTCTCTATCTACACACACAGCTCACAGCTGCCAGACAAACCAATTCGCCTTACTGCGGCTACGTCCGCCATCTACCTGTCCCAACAGCCCGAAGAACACTTGCATGAGACCTATAGATCTACTGCTGCTGCTTCCACGACCCATTCGGCCCCACGAGGCTCAACAACACTTTCAGCTTATCCACCATCTCGCTCGTCATGCCCTCCTTGCCCGACTGCACCATCTTGTTGATGAGACTCGCAAGCTGCTCCTGGTTGTCCACACCCAGGCTCCGCATCGCGCTCTCCATCTGCGCCGCAGGCGGAACGGGCACATCCTCGATGGGCAGGAACAGATCCTCGTCCTCGACATCATCGTCCTCGAAGTCGTCATCGTCGTCCTCGTCCTGCGCCTTCTTACCCTTGCCCTTCTTGCCGTTCCGCTTCTCGCCCTCTGTGTCGGACATGTCCGGCGGCGACGAGGGCGGTAGGAACTCGCCGTCGTCTTCGCCGTCCATGTCGACGTTAAAGAACATGTCGAATGGTGGCAGCGGAGATTCGTCGTAGCTGGCGAATGTGGCTGGAGTGTCGACGGCGCCGAGGTCAGGCGTGGCCTGCACGAATGAGATTGGGGCCATTGAGTGCGTTGGGGGCGTAGGAGGTGCTGCCTCGGCTGGTGTGGGCGGGGCGGGTGGTCCCATCGGCCGGTTGACCAGCAGTCCAGTGGCTAGAAGCGAGTTCGGTGCAGATGCTGTTGTAGGGAGATTGAGCCCGGCATCTTGGATGATCCTCTCGAGCTTTTGTATGCTGTTGTCAACATCATCGACAGAGTGACCTGGTCTACTCACTGCTCCTCCAGATTGCGGCAGTGGGTCTGCAATAGCCCGTGCGCCTCTTCCTGTTTGTAGAGCCTCGACTCCATCGCATCAAAGTAATCCCGCTTCCGCCGTCTCGCCTCGCTCGCTGCAATCAGCTCAGTTCGAGCAGGACTCGACGCGTTCGATGCCACAAAAGGGTGGTGCCACTGACCGGCAACACGGTTCCTCTCTCTTCGCCTGACCGTGATCTCCTCCTTTGACATGGCCTTCCTACCCCCAGCACCACTCGGCGGAAGCGGCCACCGCGGCAGGCCATCCGGGCTATCCGCCATCTCCCCAGCAATATCGTACTCTTGCGACATCGACCGGTCTCCAAGATCCGCCTGTCCCAGCCCTGCCAGCGTCTCGCCCGTCCACTGCGTACTCGCCGCGTGCTGATTTTGCGCCTGGGAGGGGACATTCGCGTACGGCGCCAGCCCAGTCGCTTCGAGATCATATCTCGAACGCCGCTTCGCGCGGGGGAGCGTCTCGCCATACCCCTCGCCTCCGGACTGCGACTGCGTCTGCGACTGCGGCTGCGCGGGGTGTTTGCCTTCTGACAAAGTCTTGAGCACATTGTCAAAGTTTGGCGAGTCCGCCTCGGCCGCGATGGACTGTAAGAGGTTGTACTGCGGTGCAGGCTGCGCTGGCGGGCGGGATATACGCCCCGAGCGGGTCTGCTGGAACGGCGTCGGGGCGCTCAACGGTGCCGACGAGATGTTCTGATTGGGCGCGGCAAAGTCATTGTCGTTGGTGTAGACGAAAGGGGCAGGCTGGGGCAAGGCTTGGGCATTCATAGGCGACTGCACCGTCGATGCGAGGGCGTTGAGGAAAGCCGGGTTCGAGAACAGGCTCAGCAGAGCATCGTTGTTGTCATTCTGCCCGTCAGTCGCACACCGAGATCCACACAAAGCACGCACCTGCAAGGCCGGGTCGATCATCGCATCGTCGACATCGCGCTTCCGCTTGTTCTGCGCGCTGGCATTCGGCCGCGTCTGGTTGGCAGCGTTCGCAGCGGCGACAAGTGCTTCCAGACCGCCCATGATTGGCGTCTGCTGGGGAGTCTGGCCGGACATTGTCCCAGACGCTCAAACAGAATATATGCGACAATGAGAGGTGAAAGGTAAGAGCCAAGTAGGAAAAGTGATGACGTTGAAAGGTGACCAAACAACCCAGCACGCACCGTCATGGCATATCGAAACATCGGCGGTCATCGCCGCCACCGCTGATCCCCTCCCAAGATGTATTCCCCTCCCAAGATGTATGGTAATACATGTGGCCCCTTGTGCGTGTATCTACCAGTCTATGTGTCTATGTATGACAGCAAGCATGCTGCACCCATTATATAATACCTATGCAATACCTAACCAGAATGCCCTGGCAGCCGCCAACGCCCTGCGCCATTTGGCCACGCGAATGCCCCCATCCTCCACCTCCCCGCCATTCCGCCTCACGGCTGAGGCAATCTCGAAGTAGCTCGCGGCCATGGCACGCACACCTCCTCGGGCTGTACGTGGTAGATGTGCTGTAGCCGGGATGGACGCGGCGCGCATGACGTCTGCCAGGTCGAGCAGCTTGCTCGTGTATGGCGCATACGATGGTCGAGTGTCGGGTAATAGGACCGCCATGATTGACTTTGCCGACTCGAATAGTGAGATTGGGACGTACAGTCGCCCAATGAGCGCGTCCTTGGCAATGTCGCGGGACACGTTCACCAATTGCAGAGCGCGTCCCATCTCGCGAGCCTTGGAGACTGTATGGATGCCCTCCGTCACGACTGGCGTGGGATCCTGCACAGTCTGTCCCGAATGTACCGCCGCCGTCCATGTCAAAGCGTCTACCGGTCGAAGTGCGTGTGCGGGGTCAGTCGGCGAGGTAAGGATCGACCAGGACAAGTAGCAGATCGCGGCAGCGATACTACCCGCCACATTGTCCGCGTACTGCATGAGATCCTCCGTTGTCTTGATCGGTAGATGCTGGTCGATGTCGAAGGCTGGGTCCCGGAGCTTGGCGCGAAGCGGAGATGACGACTCGGCAGAGACAGGCTCAACGAAGGCCATATCGGTCTCGTATCCGTCGCATAGCTCGAGGAATGGCTGGATGGGCACGAGGCGTGGGATGAGGCTGGAGAAGAGATGAAATGCGGAGCGTCCAGAAGGTGATAAATGACGGATGTTGTCCAGAATGGCGTCAATATCGTCATGATTAGTCGTAGCATATGCAGCTCTCAGATGTCGTCGGATCAGCGCAAGCGTGGCCGTTCTCGTGGTTTGCGATTGCGGCTCGTCAACGAGGTCGTCCTGCTGTCAGCGCCGGAGAGCACATGTCGGCTCACAGTGACTCGGCACCACGCGTAGATAGCCACCAGGGCCACCCGCATTTCCCGGCCAAAGGCTAGTTTCGCCGTGTCGAAGCTCTTGCTACCTTTGCGTAGAGTCTCTTCGGCATCTTGCAGGGCAAGGATCAGATATGCGTCGATGGGAGGTGGGTCGAGCGCGACGCTGGCGAGCAGGATGATGTGCGAGACGGGGTTGAGCGGTGGACACGGTGGAAGGTCGGATGAGAGTATCAGGAGCGCGTGTAGGTGCGTGATGAGTCCCGCCGCGAGGACGACCAGATACGATGTGAGGAGGAAGAAGATGAACTCCCTGCGTGTAAGCCAGATTGAACATGAACAATAAGGATACTCACTCGAGCGGCAGCCCTCGGACAACGTGGAAGTCAAAGCTCGTCTTGGCCGATATCTCCCAAGCACCATTCCGGATCGCAATGCTGCCGTCAGGATCATCGCATACAAGCGACTCACGTGTCCACCGCACACATCAGAGCCGATCCGATGGCCCACGCCTTCCACGCCTGCCTGCCCAATCGCCCGCCAAGCCATGTCAACCACCCTATCACTGGTGAGATCCACAGCAAAATCCAACCCAGGTAAAACGCTTGTGAGCCACGGGCGAGCACGTCAGGCGTGATCCCCCGTACCGTCTGATGTGCCTCGTTGACCAGCACCGCACCCAGCGCAAACGTTGCCAGCCAAAACAAGCTCGCGAGCGGCCGGCGTGGCAATGCCTGCACCAACGGTCGCTCCGTCACGCGTTCCTTGATTTCCCCTGTCTTCGTCTCCGTCACTGTGATAGCGGTGACTTTCCGTGTCGAGCGTGGTATCCGGAACGGAACCAGGCGACCGTGCGTGAGGATGGAGTGCAGCACGACGAGAAATATCGGCTGGACCACGAAGAAGATGTGCTCTTCAATCGGTACGAAGAAGATCTTGCCGAGAATGGAGCCCTCCGGGTACCCCCAACCGGCCTGCGAGACGATCCACTGCGGTTAGTCGGTATTGGGTGGCCGTTTGTTTAGCACGAACGTTGTCCCATGCCGTTGTGTACGCCGTTGCCTAGCGGTCAGCTGACTCTAAGCCCACGGAGTACGTTGGGCGCACCATAAAGCACAACCACGAGATAATGAGCACGTCACGTCGACCGATCAGCGGCCAATAGAAGGCCAAGAGCGCGATCGTCGGCGGGAAGAGGAAGTACATGTGTCTGTGCAGTGAGCTTGCCGTCCGATCGTTGATTCGACGCACGTACACCTGAATGTAGGTCAACATGGTGGGCAAGACCTAAACCGGCCGTGGGTTCGAGCAGAGTTTCCCGAGGAGTAAGCACACGGCGCAGTCCTTGTGGAGTCCGCTTTCGAGCCTATCGAACAGTCGCGCCAGACATGCTCGAATGTGAAAGGATGATCAAACCGTCAAAGGCGAGCCTAGGAGGAGAGTGGATTATGTTGATGTTGAGGCAGAGAAGACGTGTGCCGGAATTGGCCGTGACGTCGATCGCCTGTTAGGCTTTCATGATCGGCAAGGCCCGGCTGACTGCGTGCGACGCATCATGCACCAAGCCTCAACCGCCCAGCATGCATGCAGACTCTCAACATCCACTGGAGGAGTCAATGCAAGCTGTGGCACTGCAAAGGTCACTTTAGCACGGTGTGCGCGAGGGGCGTGACACGGCCCATGGACAGCGCGTCTAGGTGCTAGCTTCCGACACTGCTGTCTGCTGGGGGTCCCCCAGGGCGGGCGATGAAGAAGCTCAGGAATGAGCCAGCTTGTGTGCTCGGGTTCCTCGTCGTTCTGCTTCCTCGTCTGCACAGAGAGGAACGTGATGGGGCGGGCTTACGAAGAGTCTCTGATCTGCAGAGACCGCTCCTCTCGCAGGACACCACTCGCATCCACAATTCGAGGTCAAGTTTCAGTGCCATCCTCAGAAGTCGTCGGGACGATCTGGGCGCGGCGATCTTCGCACACTCTTGACCTAGCAGTCCGCTCCAGGCTAACGTCCCTGCCGTCGACATCCCGGGTCTCGTTGTTTTTGGGGTCGTCGTAAGGTATACATCTCAGAACTACACCAAATCCTGTCGGTCCGTCCTCATCGCTTTACACCTCAGCGACCTCTCGCAGACGCCTGATGGTCGATCGGACGGTAGCGGCGGAGGGGGTTCCGAAGGTGTAAGCTCCTCCGGCGTAGACCTTCTTGCAGGGCTTGCAGTTCCAGATACCGACGGCGGTTCGCTTGACGGCGTTCTGAAAGTCAGCACACATCTGATGGCGCTGGTAATTCGGCTCACCTTGCCGCAGGCGGGGCAGGCGTATCGGGCGTGTTGGGTGATTTCCATCTTCTTCACCCTGGGGGCTTAGCTTGATCCTACATGACCGAGATACATCGCAACTCACGTCTTTCGGAGCGAAGCACCGTAACGGGTACCGTACTTTCCGGTGACACCGACCTTCTTTGTTCGCTTGGTCTGGGTGTTAGCTGAGTCGTGGAACGAATCTTAATCGAGGGGCGGTCGAACGTCAAAGGCTTGTCGTTGCAGTTCGTGGTTGGTCGAGTTCGATGCCGGTCCATGTGATTCCCTTTCCCCATGTGCGTGTCTCTCGCATGCTCCCCATCGTTCTCCCACAGCGCCTCTTCATGACCAATGCCCCACACGCCGAACTTTCCCGTCGGTTCGAATTATCACGCATGACCCCCCAGGTCGACATTGCTCTACGCAAATTCTCCCTCTCCACGAGTAGTCGTTTACGCCGTGCAGTCGACAAGCCTTTGACCGTTGCCGTCTGAGGTGTTCGAGGGGGTAAGACTTACCATTTTTGTCGAGTACTTGATGAGTTGGGTGACTGAGGCTTTGATGGACCTCGATGAAAGAGCGATGAGCGTGCGAGCAGCGAGCAGCAAGCGACGGACGGGCCAGGCCAGCGAGAGAGTGAGTGAGTGAGCCAGGGAGGGAGGCAGGCTGCAGCAGCCAGCGGAACGCACACTCGCAACCCACGCCCGCAACCGTCCAGCGGGGAGTGCCACCGCCCGTGAGCCCACTGATCCCATTCCTAGCAACCAGCCGGTGAGCCGCCCGCCAGACAGACCGTAGACCCTGGGCCAGCCGGTGGATTTCGGCGATAGCACAACTGATCCCGTCATTTTGGCTTAAATCCGACCGACGCGAGAGGATGTTCCATTATCCCACCAGATTATTTTACTGCTGTTCATCCCAAGCCGGAAGCGGCGTTCTCCGACCCGGCAAGCTCCTCTCTACCCTATCCAGTCCGGACGTTGATGTCAGACGTTAGATACTAGTGGTTGCAGCGTCGCGTACCAGCTCCACACACTGTGCATAGCCTAGACGACTGGGTGATTGACTACACTCACTCGTAGGCGTCACTTCTTGCGCAGCTTCGACCCTCCTCGCAGCATTCTTGCTACTGTCACAGACATACGATAACATTTCCAATCGCATTCTAGAAATCGCGTCACCCCACTCTCCTCCACCCCGAACCGACATCCGAGTCGACGCGGATCACACTCGCCGCCATGTCCGCTCAGCAGTCGCAGCTCGCGACCTCTCCAAAGAGCACTAGCGCTCCCCGTGCCATCGGCGCCGGTCCCAACCTGCGAGCCCTGTCGGACCTTAGTGAATCGTCCACCGGCTCTTGGGAGCGAGGCACCAACGTCGGCAACGCACGTTCACCGCCTACCCACCCCAGCGTGCTCAGCGAACGGGCAGCTCAGAAGGAACGAAACACTTCGCCCTTGAACGCAGCGACCGGAGCTTTTGGCATTGATATGTCCAACGCGAAGACCAGCTCGCACAGGATCCCACCGGGGAGCATTTCGATGCCGCCCAGCTCGGTCAACACCCTGCCGCCCCGTCTCGCGACCCCAGGCTACGGCTTCCGACCACCCTCGGGTCAGTCCACGCCGACTACGAGCCATACCACCGGGTTCTTACCTTCTGCCTCGGCGCGAAGGGACGATGACGACATGGATCACCGGCCGGACGGGCAGAGCATGGAGCAGCTGAGGAACGGCGTTCGGGAATCCCTGGAACGTCTGAATGCCGAGGGTGATCGTGAAGGCATCGAAGTGCAGCGAGGCACGGAGGGTCTGTCGATCCACGACACGCCCCCTTCACACGGCTCGTTGCAGCCGGGTCCGGGCGGAATCGCCGACGAGGAGGGTCTAGGTTGGGCCGCTAAGAACACCATCAAACGCCTGCACGCAACGCCCGAGCAGCGCGAACACAATCTCACCGTCTTGTCGAGCGCGCTCCGCACCGTGCTGGAATGCATAGGCGAGGACCCGGACCGAGAAGGACTTCAGCGAACGCCGGAGCGGTATGCCAAGGCTCTGCTGTGGATGACCAAGGGGTACGAGGAGCGGCTAGTGGACGTCATCAACGATGCGGTCTTTGCCGAAGATCACGACGAGATGGTCATAGTACGGGACATCGACGTCTTCTCACTGTGCGAGCACCACATGGTCCCTTTCACTGGCAAGGTGGGTCGAGCACGTCCCGGGCTGGAACTCACCGCAGATCTCGATCGGCTACATCCCAAATAAGCTTGTTCTTGGCCTTTCGAAGCTTGCGCGTATCGCCGAGACGTTCTCGCGGCGGCTACAGGTGCAGGAGCGCTTGACCAAGCAGGTCGCGCTCGCGGTTGAAGAAGCCATCCGACCTCGCGGTGTTGCGGTCGTCATGGAGGCCAGGTGAGTGCAGCAATGTCGACCTAGCAGCTCTGCTGACAGCAGCCACATGTGCATGTCCATGCGAGGCGTGCAAAAACCCGGAGCGACCACCGTGACTTCGACTATGCTCGGCTGTTTCCGGACCCAGCAGAAGACCCGGGAGGAATTCCTAACTCTGATCCGAAGCCCGAGCGTGACGAGGCATTTCTGAGCCGATTGACAAGCATGTTCCCTGTCGCTTACACTTCAACTGTTGTACTCTTATCGTCATGCATTTCAACGTGCTTTTGAGTCGTGCCCATGTGCTTTGCGGGCGTGCTCTGCGCGAGTATGGACCGGTGCGTGACCGGCGGGCAACCGAGTGGCCAATCGGCCCGCGCCGAGAGCGGCCGAGATTTCAGGCTCTTTCCGAACGTACCGCGAGGTGACTGGACTCGTATCTGATAATCCGGGACAATCTCGTCTGTACTTTAACCCTGGTGCCATGTCTGTATAGTAAGGCTTATTGTGTCCCTCCTTCGTTCGCACGTCCGACTCCGGTTGCTGTTTCTCACGTTGGACCTTGTGTGTCGCCATTGTAACAATCATCTTTGTTGACAGGTCCGTCATGTCTATAGAGCTCGATCGGCGCAGAAGTCAACGCGACACGGAGGCAGGGATCGTCGAGGCGGTTCCGGCGCCTGCAGAGGCCATAACACCGCCGACCGCGGACCTGCCGCCTGTGCGCAAGACAGACTTTTGGATCATACCGATCCCGAAAAGGAACCGGCATGTACCTGGCCTCGACGCAGCGGCCGAGTTCCCCTTCACCTGGAAGACCAACGCCGCATTCTCCGTCGCGGCTGTGAGCGTTTTGCCAGGCCAGCCAGACCCCTCACTGACCTTCAGACTGTATCAGTGATGAATCTGTATTACTCGCATCCCGCATTGGTATCGTATGTGACCAGACCGAGGCGTTTCGCGCGCTCACGCGTCAGCATCGCGGAAGATCTGGGCGTGCCGTTCGATCAGGTGTCGAACATCCCGACGCTGTCCCAAGCAGGCTACGGCGTCGGCATCTTTTTCATTTCGCCGTTGGGCGACCTCGCGCGGCGGCGGCAGTTGGTCCTGCTCCTGCTTGCCCTCACCGCAATCTTGTCGATAGGCCTTGCTCTGGCAAAGAGCGTGCACGTCTTGGAGGGTCTGTCGTTCATCGTGGGGGTGTTCACGGTACGTTCTGATTCCAAACGATTCGCTAAGCTCAGGTCGTCCCGCAGATCTGCATCCCGTGGACCGCGGATCTCGCGCCGAGCAACAAGCGTGCTTCAGCCATGAGCATTACGATGTCGGGCTTGATCTTCGGACTGTGTTTCGGGCGGGTCTTCTCCGGAGTGATAGCGTATACTGCATCCTGGCGAGACACGTATTGGCTTGCTGTGGGCGTGCAGACTGGTCAGTGCCGCTGGCAGCCTTATGATGTCGGACAGCGTGCTGACAGCAGCCATGTGGGGGGTTCTTTGGCTGTCATTGCCTGATACACCTCAACGGAATCCGGGCATCAGCTACTTTGAAGTGGTGGGTCGATTGATACGCATTCGCGCTGAGTCCAGCTACGATCTATGGTAGGGTACATATTCAAATACCCGACACTGCTGCAAGCATGTCTCATGAGCTGCTTGACGAGCGGTACGTCAAGGCTATCAAGCGGGAAAACTCGCTGACCTCAGCTACCTTTACCGGATTGTACGTCTCCTGCGCATGCATCGCGCTGACTTCAGCTGGACATCCCTCACCTTTCTTCTCTCCGACGAGCCATACCAGTGAGCTGCATCGGCCGTCATCGATCTTGAAACTCGCTGATAACCAGCTACAACACGCTCAATATCGGGTTACTCGGCCTGCTCGGCCTGGTCGGGGCATTGCTCGCGCCACAGTGGGGCCAGCTGGTCGAACGGATCGTGCCGTGGTATGGCCAGCTCCTCGCCCTCTGCATCGACCTGACTGCCATGGTGATCGCCTTGGGTGCCGGGCAGATCAACCTTGGCGGTGTGTGTGTCCCCATTCTGCTTTACGACTGCGGTCAGACAATTCTACAAGTCTCAAGCGGGTACCGGATCGCTGGACTCTTGCCGGGCGCCAGGTCGCGCCTGAACGGAGTGTTCCTGCTGTTCCTCTTTGCCGGGCAGACGTCGGGAACCGCGATCATGACGAAGATCTACAACTCGCACGGCTGGCGGCCGACGGCCGGCTGTGCCGTCGCTTTCGTTGGGTTCGCTCTGGTCATCCTGTGTCTACGCGGCCCGCACGAAACGCGATGGGTCGGCTGGAGAGGGGGCTTTGGGTGGAGAAAGGAGAAATTGGTCGATCTCAGTCCGGACGCTGTGACCGAGAAGACTCGACACTAGTGTCGGTGCTTGTACAAGCTATGCATCATTCCCGGATGTGGCCGCGCAGGTCACCGTGCTTCGCGCAGAGACGCGCGGTCGGGTGGGGAGAAGAAACGTCGGTCGGCCTGCTTTAGCATCATCCTTGCTTTACCGAGACCGAGGTGCAGTGTTGAGCTTGTTCGTGCTATACGCTACTTTCTACCAATAATGGAGGGGGAGGGAGAGGCTCGCCAGGAGCAAGCGTCCGGGACAATCGGCCAGCTCATGTCCGAAATGGGTGGAACCCGCGGGTCATATGGCCATTAGCTATTTTTAGATCAGTCTGCTGACAGCAATGAACCCAGTGCCGACTACGCACCTCAGCTCTCATGTTGTCCCCAAGCTTGCTCCTGTCGCCCCCAAGCTTGCTCCATGGGTGCACCACCGCACATGAAGTGCGTCAAGCGCGCAATGTCCGACATGACGTCGACCCCGCGTCATACCGATCAACAAGCCCGAAGGACCCCGGATGCACCTGCCAGCCGAGGCTATATAGGCCATGCTAAACAGCCTGCAAGTCGAGCTTTGATCGATCGATTAGTCATCAGAGCTCAGCAGCATGCGCAACGACAGACCCACCGACGCGGCCAAGGGCCACGGTTACAAGAGCAAATCCGCGTACCCGCTCACGGCGGCTATGACGGACACGTCCAAGCCGGCTTCGGCGCACGTTGAGGGCAAGGTTCCCGTCACGGCGAAGCCGAACGAGGCGGAGGTGTCGCACGCCGAGAAGGGTACCAGTGGGAGGCGATTCTCGGACAATACCGCCGTGGGCGAGCACAATCTTCACCGCAAGGACTCGCACAAGCCCGACTTGATGTCGAACACCAACGCACGCCTTGCCAATCCGCTAGGCGACCTCACAGACGACGAAGTCCAGAGCAATGCGAAGGCATTCGCCGAAGCGAATGGGCTGCCGGTTGATGCATTCCAGAAGGGCGCGTTGGTGGCTAAGCGACCTTTGCGTTTCGAGCAGATGAAGATCTTGTCAGAAGAGGACAAGGAGAAGCTGAGAAGGGAGATCTCGCACCCGTATGATCAGCCGAGGATCCTGTATCAGCTCGTCATTGCTTGTTCTCTGGCCGCGGCGGTTCAGGGTGGGTTATCAACCGGTTAAGGCGGAGCACTGACACGATAGGTATGGACGAGTCGGTCATTTCGGGAGCCCAGCTGTTTTACCCGACCCAGTTCGGCATCAATTCGCAGATCACTGGGAGGGATCGGGACTCGTGGCTGGAGGGTCTGGTCAATGGTGCCCCTTACTTGATGTACGTGGCAACTCATGCCATCTCGCTAGTGTCAGCTCACAAATAGGTCCGGTGTCTTTGCCTGTTGGCTCACGGACCCGCTCAACCGCTGGCTCGGCCGGTAAGATTGTCTTTTATGGTCTCTGTCACCCTTGCCAACGCATAGTCGCTGGACCATCTTCGTCACTGCCGGCTTTGCATTCATTACCTGCATCTGGAGTGCAGTTACAAACACGTGGTGGCACCTGTTCATCGCGCGATTTTTCCTCGGGCTCGGCATCGGGCCCAAGAGCAGTACCGTCCCCATCTACTCGGCTGAATGCACACCCGCGAGTATCCGAGGATCGCTCGTGTGTCAATGGCAGACGTGGACCGCATTCGGGATCATGCTCGGCTATGTCGCCGATCTGGCATTCTACCACGTTCCCGATCAGTCGGGCATCACCGGCCTGCACTGGCGGTTGATGTTGGGCTCAGCTGGGTTCCCCGCACTCATTGGTGAGCGAATCCTCTATCCCTGCCTGATTGTCTGACCATAGTCATGGCGCAGCTCTTCTTCCTGCCGGAATCACCGCGGTGGCTCATGAGCAAGGGTAGATACTCGGAAGCCTACGCCTCAATGTTGCGCCTCCGCGGCAACGAGCTCCTGGCGGCCAGGGATGTCTACTACATCTTCGTGCTCCTCGAGGAGGAGGCTTCCATCGTGCGAGGCCGCAACAGGGTCATCGAGATGTTCACGATTGGACGTAACCGACGAGCGATGTTGGCCTCGTGTCTTGTCATGTTTGGCCGTAAGTGGCAACTTTCCCTCCGCTACCGCTTCGTTTCTCCGATGCGCTCCGTCGCTTCGAGGAACCCTCGCCCGCGCCCTCTGATCCCTCACACTCACCTTACTCGCCACCTCTCCACGCGAACTGCCCTTTCTGGTCACGAAACGCTCCAGGGTATCTTGCTGACGCGCGCAGAGCAATTCTGCGGGGTCAACGCCATTGTCTACTATACTGCGACAATCTTTACTCAGGCAGGCTTCAGCGACATTTCCGCGTTGCTCGCCTCGTGGGGCTTCGGCATGCTCAACTGGCGTAAGTGGTGTCAGGATTCACGACTTGCACATGCATCCGAGGCTGCCGAGATGGCTAATCCGGCAGTCTTCGCCATTCCAGGCATTCTGACCATTGACAAGTTCGGTCGACGGCCCCTTCTCCTCGTCACATTTCCGCTCATGTCGATCCTTCTCCTATTCACCGGGTTTTGTTTCTGGATCGAGGACACAAAGGTCCGCACGGGGTTGATCACCTTGGGGATCTATCTCTACTGCATGGTCTACTCGCCAGGCGAAGGCCCTGTGCCCTTCACTTACTCGGCTGAAGTGTACCCGCTGTACATTCGGGAGTTGGGTATGGGCTTGAGCACTGCCGTTCTCTGGTTCTTCAACTTCATCGGTGAGCCACGCCTGTGTTTCTGACCTCTCCCCGGAGATGCTTACCTGCAGTCGGACTCACATTCCCGGCTCTGCTTCGGGCGTTCAAGGTGCGTTCCGATCTTCGTCCCGACGTAGCAAAACGCTCATTGCCAGCCTCAAGGAGCTTTTGGATGGTACGCCGGCTGGAACGCCGTACTCTTCGTGCTTGTCTTATTCTTCCTTCCCGAGACCAAGCAATACACGCTCGAAGAGCTCGACCAGGTCTTCTCGGTGCCGACGGCTGTGCACGCCAAGTATCAGGCGTACAACTTCGTCTGGACCTTCAAGCATTACGTGCTTCGATCGAAGGAGCCTAAGAGGGAACTGTACCACTTTGACGAGTCGGACATGTCCGAGGATCAGAAGGAGGCGGAGAAGCTTGCGAGGGGCATGGGCGGAGCGGGCGGTTGAGTGGATAAATCGATGAAGAGGACTGAGTGAAGCGAGCGCAGTGCGCTCTGAAAAGACACTAACAGCCCGTGTGTCCATGTAAGTATCATAGTCTCGACGTTCGATGATGTAGCAAGTACGCATGCAGTCTATGGAGCAGCTGGCGGACCACTCCTTACGACCCGTGAATGCCCGGGCCCAGTTGCCACTTGCGGTGGGGACTGGGGACGCGTCTCGGCGATGGCCGCCTGGCAGCGTCCACCACGTTCCCATAGTTGATCCGAAGGTAGATGATAGATATGATAGATAGACAACCACCCGTGTCACCCGCGACCGACCATCTCACAAGCATGGACGCAGGCCCCTCCCGCCCTCGGCGGTC